>VYVB01000797.1:0-47653 GCA_009761775.1 Ficus carica | reverse complement strand
ATGAAGAATTTCGGAAACTTTCCCATTGTTGGCACATGTGGCTGATCTGTTTGTGCAAGTTGCCAAAACGAATTTATTGCACTTTCCCTTAAGTTTTGGGCATGTAATTGGCTAATAAACAGCCATTACATTCCTTTAGTGGTTTTTATTTTAGGGTAAATTAGGGTTAATTATTACATTTGAATTTGTCAACTTTCCCTTTCTAGTTTTAGGCAATTTCCCTCTGATTTTTGGACGAATTTTCTTAGGATTTTCTGATTGTAATTTGGCCTATAAATAGGCATTTTCATGTTTAATGGACAGATTTTTTTGGGATGAAAATTTATTTCAGAAAGGTGAATTCTTTCTTTGGTTCTTGACGAACTATTCGAACTATCGGAATTTTTCCGTGGCGTTCAAAACCGACTTATCAATCAAGCCTTCCATCCTTGATTGTGGCGTCTTCGATATACCAAGGTTCTTGCTTCGATATAAGCAACGGGTCGCGGTGATTTCCATCCAAATTTGAAGTAGAAACGGTCTTGGTGCCTTCTTTATTGATAACGGGTTTCGTCAGTATATTGGCGAGGTTCCTATCATTTGGTATCAGAGCCAAGTTCTAGTCTCAGGTTTGCCTATCCTTAAATTTTATTTTTGTTTGAATTGTAATTTATTTCATTTCCTGATTGTTCAAAAAAAAAAAAAAAAAAAAAAAAAAACAACAAAACAAAACGTCAAAAAAAAAAAACAAAAAAAAAAAACGTCAGAAAAAAAAAATTTTATTTGTGCTGGGAGTCAAAAACAATTTGGGATTAGTACTCAGTTATTTGTTTCGATTCAGACCATTTGTTGGAGATTGTCTCAAAAAAAAAAAAAAGAAAAAAAAAAAAGGGTAAAAACAGCTAGTTTGATTTGACCCAAAAAGGAATGTTTTCCTTAGTAACGGAGGCGAAAAGAAATTTTTTGGTTCAATTTTCATGAACTTACCCGCTTCTCTTCATCTCTTTTGTGGAATTTGTGCCTGGTCAGATTTTGATTGTTGTTTGTTGTAGTTCCAAAAGAACCGAAAGAGAGAATGAACGAGTGGAAAAAGGCAAGAGTGGTGAGATCATTCGAGGGTAAAAGCCATTAAGTCGAGTGAAACACGAGTGAACGGAGTGATCAATTGTTTGAGTGAAACACGTGAGGGAGAGAAGTGAGGTCCTTCTTTTGATTTTTTATCTAACGTGGTTTGCAGGTTAAAAAAAAAAAATGAATCCAAATCAAGAAAGTGAAGCCGAAGATGACCTTCCACAACAAAACGTCCCAAATCTTCAATTGCAAGCATTAATGGGGCAAATGGAGCGGTTGTTGACACGTGCATTAGAGCCTATTCAGGAGAAATTGGATGAGGTTGACGCTAGAACACGTAATAGGCAGCCACTAAATGTGCTAAACAGGTGTAGGGGTGGACGTGTTATTTCGGAGGATGACGAGGAGGAAGATGAATTGGAAGTGTTGGAGGAACCACCAATTAATAGGGGCAGGTTTAGGCATGGAAATGAGAATAGAAGGCATGGAAATGAGAATAGAAGGCATTGGAATGGGAATATAGAAGCTAGGAACCGGGAAGACAATAACATGGGTGGTATTAAGATGAAGATTCCGCCATTTCAAGGGAAAAATGACCCCGAAGCTTATTTAGAGTGGGAGAAGAAGGTGGAGTTAGTGTTTGATTGCCATAATTACTCGGACTTGAAGAAGGTTAAGCTTGCTGCCATTGAATTCTCTGATTATGCAATTGTGTGGTGGGATCAGTCGGCGATGAGTAGGCGACGGAACCGAGAGTACCCGATTGAGACTTGGGAGGAGATGAAACGGTGATGAGAAAACGTTTTGTGCCCAGCCATTACTACCGGGAATTGTACAAAAGGTTGCAAGGACTTAGGCAAGGAAACAGGAGCGTGGAGGAGTATTATCAAGAGATGGAAATAGCCATGATACGAGCCAATGTTGAAGAAGATCGAGAAGCAACAATGGCGAGATTTTTGCAGGGGCTAAATCCGGACATTCAAGATAGGGTGGAGTTGCAACATTACGTGGAAATAGAAGACATGGTGCACATGGCCATCACGGTAGAACGGCAGCTCAAGAGGAGGGGTAATTCACGTTCGAATATGAGTTCGGGGCATTCTACATGGAAGCCGAATTATGGAAGAAAGAAGAGAGAAGACGGTTGCGAGGCCCAAATTCGAGCCAAAACCAGCCACTACTAGCCCTCCAAACCAAGGTAAAAATGATTCATCCACTTCTCGAAACCGTGATATTAAATGTTTCAAGTGTCAAGGCAGGGGTCATATTTCAAGCCAATGTCCGAACAAAAGGGTGATGGTGTTACGGGACGACGGAGAGGTTGTTACGGACGACGAATCAGACAAGGAATCCATGCCACCTTTGGAGGACGTGGATGAAGAAGAATTTGCTGCCCAAGGTGAGTTGTTGGTCACTCGACGAGCCCTTAGTTTGCAAGCCAAAGAGGACGAAGAAGAGCAACGTGAGAACATTTTTCACACTAGGTGCCACGTGCGGATTAAGGTATGTAGTGTGATAATTGATGGAGGTAGTTGTACGAATGTTGCTAGCACTACTATGGTTGATAAATTAGGGCTGCCAACGACCAAGCATCCTCGGCCATACAAGTTGCAATGGTTAAATGATAGTGGCGAAGTAAAGGTAACCAAACAAGCGCTAATTTCGTTTCGCATTGGAAGATATGAAGATGAAGTTTTGTGCGATGTAGTTCCAATGCAAGCCGGGCACTTGTTGTTAGGTCGACCATGGCAATTTGATCGTCAAGTCAAACATGATGGTTATACCAATAAATATTCTGTTGTGCACAATCAAAGAACATTCACTCTTGTACCAATGACACCTCAACAGGTTCACGAAGATCAAGTGAGGTTACAAAAGGAGAGTGAACAAAAAGGAGAGAATGAGAAAAAGAAAGAGAAAGAGGGTAAAAAAATCGAGTGTTGGAGTGCGGAGAGAGAGTTCGGCCAGAGAGGGAAAAAAGATAGAGAGGCCGAGAAAAAGGAAAGCAAAGGAGAAAAAAATGAGAGGGCCATTAAAAAAGAAGATTCGGCCAGTGAGGTAAAAATTGAGAGAAAAACGAATTTCTATGCAAGAATGAGTGATGTGAGGAGAGCTTTGTTTTCTAATCAGCCAATGATTTTACTCGTGTACAAGGAGGCGTTATTAAACACTAATGATTTTGATTCCACCTTCCATAGTTCAGTTGTTCCTCTTTTGCAGGATTACGAGGATGTCTTTCCCGAGGAAACACCGCAAGGATTACCTCCAATCCGCGGGATTGAGCATCAAATTGATTTCGTACCCGGAGCTGCCATTCCAAACCGACCAACATATAGGAGTAATCCCGAGAAGACGAAGGAACTCCAACGACAAGTAATTGAGTTAATGGAGAAGGGATACGTGAGAGAAAGCATGAGCCCGTGCGCCGTACCAGTTTTACTTGTGCCTAAGAAGGATGGGACTTGGAGGATGTGCGTTGATTGTCGAGCCATCAACAACATCACGGTAAAGTATCGACATCCCATTCCTCGCTTGGATGACATGTTAGATGAATTGCATGGTGCTTGTGTATTTTCAAAAATTGATCTGAAAAGCGGATATCATCAAATTCGCATGAAAGAAGGAGATGAGTGGAAAACGGCTTTCAAAACAAAACAAGGTTTGTACGAGTGGTTGGTAATGCCTTTCGGTTTAACCAATGCGCCTAGCACATTTATGCGTTTAATGAACCATGTTTTGCGAGCTTTTATTGGAAAATTTGTCGTGGTTTATTTTGATGATATTCTGATATATAGCAGCAACTTGGATGATCATATTGAACATTTGAAACTTGTTTCAGATGTTTTAAGGAAGGAAAAGTTGTATGCTAATGTTAAGAAGTGTACCTTTTGCACGGATAAGCTTGTGTTTCTTGGCTTTGTTGTTAGTGCTCAAGGTATACAGGTTGATGAGGAAAAGATTCGGGCAATCCAAGAGTGGCCGAGTCCCACAAGCATTGGAGATGTAAGGAGTTTTCATGGACTTGCCAGCTTTTACCGGCGATTTGTAAGGGATTTCAGTACTTTGGCTGCACCGCTCACAGAAGTAATCAAAAAGAACGTTGGGTTCAAGTGGGGAGAAGAACAAGAGAAGGCATTTCAGCTTATTAAGCATAAGCTTACTCATGCTCCTTTACTTGCTTTACCAGATTTTTCTAAAACATTTGAAATTGAATGTGATGCTTCTGGTGTAGGTATAGGTGCCGTGCTGATGCAAGGAGGACGACCAATCGCGTATTTCAGCGAAAAATTGAGTGGGGCAACACTAAATTACCCGACTTATGACAAGGAGTTGTACGCGTTGGTTCGAGCATTGAAGACTTGGCAACATTACTTATGGCCCAAGGAATTCGTGATTCACACTGATCACGAGTCATTGAAACATTTGAAGGGGCAACAAAAGTTGAACAAGAGGCATGCCCGCTGGGTTGAATTCATTGAGACATTTCCCTATGTCATCCGATACAAGCAAGGTAAGGAAAATGTGGTTGCGGATGCACTTTCTCGCAGGTACGCGTTACTTTCTATTCTTGATGCTAAATTAATTGGTTTTGAGCATATTAAGGATTTATACCCTTTGGACCAAGATTTTAGTGAGGAATATCAAGCTTGTGAGAAAAACGCTGTGGGAAAATTTTATAGGCATGATGGATTTTTGTTTCGGGAGAATAAGCTTTGTGTGCCTAATTGTTCTTTGAGAGATCTGTTAGTGAGGGAATCCCATGGTGGTGGATTGATGGGACATTTTTGGATCGCTAAAACTTTAGCTGTTTTGCAGGACCACTTCTTTTGGCCACATATGAAAAGAGATGTTGGAAGGATTTGTGGTAGATGTGTCCCGTGTAAGCAAGCTAAATCGAGAGCACAACCCCATGGTTTATACACACCTTTACCAATTCCTAGTGAGCCTTGGACTGATATTTCAATGGACTTTGTGTTAGGTTTACCTAGGACCAAACGAGGGAAGGATAGTATGTTTGTGGTTGTAGATCGATTTTCTAAGATGGCACATTTTATTTCCTGTCATAAAACTGATCATGCTTCACATGTTGCTGAATTGTTCTTTCGGGAGATTGTGAGGATACATGGAATGCCTAGAACCATTGTTTCGGATAGAGATGCTAAGTTCTTGAGCTACTTTTGGAAGACTTTGTGGAGTAGGTTAGGTACTAAATTGTTGTTTTCTACTACTTGTCACCCACAAACTGATGGTCAAACTGAGGTAGTAAATAGGACCTTGTCAACTTTGTTAAGGGCGATCATTAGTAGGAACATTAAGACATGGGAAGACTGTTTACCGCATGTTGAGTTTGCATATAATCGTTCTGTCCATTCTGCTACTAAGTATTCACCTTTTGAGATTGTTTATGGTTTTAATCCTTTGTCTCCATTGGACTTATCACCATTAGGCCTGGCAATTCGTGTTCGCGGGCCGTGTTCGGGCCAGCCTGATTACGGCACGACACGATTAGCCTCAACACGAACACGACACGATTAATAAACGGGCCAGGAACCTAAACACGAACACGACACGAATATTAAACGGGTAGCACGACACGACACGCGAACACGATTATTAAACGGGCCACGACGGGTTGGCACGAAAACAAACACGTTTATGACCCATTTAACACGAAAAACCCGTTTACGACCCATTTAACATGAAAAACCCGTTTACGGCCCATTTAACACGAAACGGCTTCCTGACCCGTTTAACACAAAATTATGGATAAAAATCACTTAAAATTCTAAATTCACTAACACAATAAACTAATAATATTCATATAAAATATAAAACTAACAAGTAGAATTATCAAATATGCATATTGATTAAGACAAACGTTTCTTAGAATAAAACATAAGTCTAAGTTGTAGTTGGTGTCCATATACAAATCAGTGAATCACCACCCAAATAAGTCTCAAGTTGTTACATAATCAAGATCCAAAATATTAAGAGAAACATCAAAAGACTACAAAATATTAAAGCAAAAGGAAATGCTTTCTTACTTGAGAATGATAGCATCATAGGTTCCAACTCCACAATTTGGAAAATTGAAGTACAAATTTGAAACATGTAGTTTCAAAATGATGAGTAAGTTTTACTAGTTTTACATCTTAATAAATTTATGTTTTTATTAACTATAAGATTACCTTAATACTCTAATCCAAATATATATACATAATTGGGTTTACTATTTTATATTATTAACTAGTTAACTATAACTATAATTCGTTTACTATTTTTTACTATTTTATATTATTAACCAGTTAATTATAAGAACCTCTCTGTAACTTTAAATATATGTTGTCTCAGTAGTGAAAATTCTTCAATAATTATTTTCTGGTCTTGTATCAAACACACAAATGGGCCTATACTTGTTATAAAAGAGCTTTAGAATAGTTTGAAAATTCTAACATAAACGTGTTAAACGTGTTAATCGTGTTAACCCGTTTCCGGCTCGTTTATTTTCGTGTTAAACGTGTCGACCCAATTTCGACCCAATTATTAAACGTGCGGTCTAAACCCATTTATTACGTGTCGTTCTCGTGTCGTGTCACCGTGTCGTGTCCGAAATTGCCGGCCCTAATCACCATTACCTGTTTCTGAGCGTGTTAATTTAGATGGCAAAAGGAAGGCTGATTTTGTTAAGCAGATTCATAGAAAGCAAGACTCAACATTGAGCGAAGAACGGAACAATATGCAAAACAAGCCAATAAAGGGCGACACAAGCTAATTTTCGAACCCGGATATTGGGTATGTTTGCACTTTAGAAAGGAGCGTTTTCCGGAGCAAAGGAAGTCAAAGTTGCTACCACGAGGAGATGGTCCATTTCAAGTCGTTGAAAGAATCAATGACAATGCTTACAAATTGGATCTGCCAGGTGAGTATAATGTAAGTGCTACCTTCAATGTTTCTGATTTAAGTCCCTTTGATGCAGGAGATGATTTGAGGACAAATCCTTTTCAAGAGGAGGGGAATGATGGAGACATGGAGAGCTCAAATGCATGGAAGGTGGCTGACCCAATTCAAGTTCCTGTTGGTCCAATTACAAGAGCCCGTGCTAAGAAATTCAAGGAAGCATTAAATGGGCTGATTCATGAAATTTGGAATCAAGTCAATTTATGCAAGCCCATTGACCAAGACCCACGTCAACCTCAAAGGTGCATCAATTTGATCCAGATTTTAGAAGAGTCCACGAATTTGGCATGATCTAGGCTAATGAAGAATTTCGGAAACTTTCCCATTGTTGGCACATGTGGCTAATCTGTTTGTGCAAGTTGCCAAAACGAATTTATTGCACTTTCCCTTAAGTTTTGGGCATGTAATTGGCTGATAATCAGCCATTAAAACATTCCTTTTAGTTGGTTTTTATTTTAGGGTAAATTAGGGTTAATTATTACATTTGAATATGTCAACTTTCCTTTTCTAGTTGTAGGCAATTTCCCTCTGATTTTTGGACGAATTTCCTTAGGATTTTCTGATTGTAATTTGGCAATGATGTTTTCCTTACCTTGTTTGTATCAGATGACATATGAAAATGTCTCAAGGAACTCCACTCATCGTGCATGACGCTTGCTCAACTTGTGTTGTCCTTTCAAGTTTTTAAAGGACTCATGATCAGTGTGAATTACAAACTCTTTAGGCCAAAGATAGTGCTGCCATGTCTCTAAGGCTCGAACCAATGCATACATCTCCTTGTCATAAGTTGGGTAATTTAGTGTTGCCCCATTTAGCTTTTCGCTGAAGTACGCAATTGGTCTTCGTCCTTGCATCAAGACTGCTCCTATCCCAAAACCTGAAGCATCACATTTAATTTCAAATGTCTTAGTGAAATCGGGCAAAGCAAGTAAAGGTGCATTAGTCAATTTATCTTTAAGTAATTGAAAGGTGATACGAACTACGCCAACAACGTGACGAAACCCGATACCAAATCTGGAAACGGAAACCCAAGATCTTTCAAGTTTGATTAAAAACCGCGACCCGTTGCTTAGCGAAGCATGAACCTTGGTATGGTGGAGACGTCACAAACGGTTATGTAAGTCTGTTTGATAAGTCGATTTGAATGCCACAAGGAAATCCTTGATAAGTTCGGATAAGTTTCGTCAATAACTCAAGAAGAATAATTCACAATATGAATAAACATCAAAATCTTCTATTCATAATCTGAGAAATCTGCCTTTATATTGGCAAAGTTACAATTTGTAAAATTTCTAATCTACCTTTAAGGATTTACATGCCTAAAAATCAGATTTATCAACTAAAAATTAAATAAAATTCGGAATTAAAATGGTGCCTAAATTCAAATTATAAACTAGAACTTTAAACTCAAATAGGATTACAAAGAAATCAAATCTTGATCAGATCTTATGAAGTTCTTGAATTTTGATTTGAAACTTGAACTTCTTGAAACTTGAAAACGTAATCTTGACATGATTTTTTTGTTGGGAAAAACGTCCACAACAGCTTACGTCCTCCTTGCACGTTTATCCACATCATTCCCCCCCCTCTTGAGAAGGATTTGTCCTCAAATCAACACCTCCTTGGTGCATCAACTTGGAACGTCTTTGTGCATGAAATCTTTCTTTCCTCATTTGTGACCAACCCCAATCTCCAGGTTCAAAAACCAGCCTGTGAAATCCTTTGTGAAGTTGCTTTACGTGCTGTTCTGTTCTCCCCCCAATGTTGATCCGTTTTAAAATCAACGCACGTTTAACCTCACTTGTTGCTGCATAGAAATTACTTTGTTTTCTCTTAGTTTTAACCTCCTTGGCGTAGTTCTTCTCCCCGTTTTCTTCCTCACCGGATTCGACATTACTTCCATTATGCATTTCCTCTCTCCTCTTTGCACTCGATTTTTGCAACATCAGTTGATCCTCATAGACTTGTTTTGTCGTCATCGGAGCTAGAGTGATTGTCCTGTGATTGTGTATGAATGAGTACTTATTGGTGAAGCCGTCATGATGCACTCGTCGGTCAAATTGCCATGGTCTTCCTAAGAGAAGATGTCCAGCTTGCATTGGCACCACATCGCACAATACTTCATCATCATACTTCCCAATTCGAAACGGTGCAAGAACCTGCTTTGTAACCCTCGCCTCACCACTATCGTTCATCCATTGTATCTTGTATGGACGAGGGTGCTTAAGTGTTATGAGCCTCAGCTTTTCAACCATGGAAGTACTAGCAACATTAGTGCAACTACCGCCATCGATAATAACACTACATACCTTGTCTTTTACGTGGCAACGAGTGTGAAAGATATTCTCCCGCTGTACTTCTTATTCCTCTTCTTTGGCTTGCAAACTCAAGGCTCGTCGTGCGACTAGTCCAAGCATCTCACCCTGATCGGCCTCGAACTCCTCATCTCCAATTGGGGCGTCCTCCAATGGTGGCATATCCTCTAGAGCAGCTTCATCCTCGGATTCAATTTCACCATTTTCTTGGATCACCATAACTCGTTTGTTTGGACATTGGCTTGCTATGTGCCCTCTCCCCTGACATAACTCACTATTACGAGTCGAAGTAGGGGCTGATTTACCTTGAGAGGCAGTAGTAATGGTGGCTGGTTTGGGTTCAGGATTGGCCTTAGACGTGGACTGATTTTCCTCTTTCTTTGGGTAGCTCGACCTCCAAGGTGCCGTGCTTGAAGTTTGTGGGAATGGCCTTTGCCATGTACCAGCCCTCTTCAGTCGCCTCTCAACCTTGATTGCCATATGCACCAAATCCTCCAATTCCACATAATGGTGCAGCTTGATGGTGTTAGCAATCTCTCGGTTTAATCCATTCAAAAATCTGGCCATTGTCGCCTCCCGATCCTCATCCACATTTGCTCTAATCATCGCCATCTCCATCTCTTTATAATAGTCATCAGCACTCTTATTACCTTGATGGAGACCTTGCAGCTTGAGGTATAGATCCCGGTAGTAGTGGCTTGGTACAAATCGTCGTCTCATTAATCTCTTCATCTCATCCCAAGTTTCAATAGGATGTTCTCTGCTCCGTCTCCTATTGATGCACAACTGATCCCACCATACAATAGCGTAATCAGTAAATTCAATTGCGGCAAGTTTTACCTTCTTTAGTTCGGAGTAGTTGTGGCAATCGAAAACCAACTCCATCTTCTTTTCCCACTCGAGGTGTGTTTCGGGATCACTTTTTCCTTGAAACGCAAGAATTTTCATTTTGATACTTACTAAGTTGTTATCCACCCGGTTCCTAGCTTCTCTATCCCGGCCATATCTCCTATGGCTGCCCACGGACATCCTATCAAACTCCTCCTCTAAATCGTCGCCTTCAAATTCACCAACTTCGTCAATTTCTCTTTGATGCACATGTTCCTCCTTGGGGCGTTCGGTGCAAACGGTGGCTGTCGCTGTTGTGTTCCCTCTTCTACCCTATCCAACCTCTCATGTATATGCTCCAACTCTACCCTCATCATCCGTCTCATCTCCCCCAATAACGCTTGCATTTGCAGGTCTGGAAGATTGGTTGGTGGAAGCTCTTCGTTTGTGTTCTTCTCTTGATCTTGCGACATGATTGAAATTCTGCAAACAAGGTTAGAACAGTATGGAAAAAATAAAAAAATAAAAAAAGGACCTCACTACACTCCCTCACGTGTTTCGCTCGAAGAATAATTTACTCAAATTCACTCGTGTTTCACTCAAGTTAGTTGGCTTTTACCCACTGATGGACTCACACACTCTGCCTTTTTCCACTCATATTCTTCTTTTAGTTCTTTCAAAACTAATCGAACAAGAGTAACAAGTACTCAAGCAGCAGATCATATAACGGCAAGCGAATCAAATAGATCAAATTTGTCACGGGTTTTTTTTTTTTGATTTTTTTTATTCCCAGACGTGGCTTGTGGGAAAATAAGGGGTCTAGAACGTAAAAAACAGGATTAAACTCAATTTTCATTTTTTTTTTTTTGGTAAACCTTGTGGGAATTGGATTAGGGTTTCTAATTCCTAAAAGAACTCAAACTCAAAGCAAGTAATCCAACTCTGAATCAAACACTGATATCCGTGGAAGGGATTTGCTTGTACATGGGCTGCATGAGAGTGATCCAATGCATGTCTTCCATGTGTCTCAATCATAATTGAAGGCTATTTGTTGATCAATTGTTGTTGGGGGCGTTTTTTGGGTTGCCAAAGTGGTGTTGTGGTTTTTCAAGTGTTATAGTGTGTGTTTTATGGCTGAAATAAAGTCTGATAATTAGCTAGTTAAAGTGGGAGTTAATTAGCTAAGTTTAAGACTAGTTATGTTGGTTTGTGAGTTTTGTACAGCCAATTGTGGCTGTTGGTATGTTAAAAGGTAATTAGTGTCATTAGTGTGTTTCTTAAAGTATGTAACAACTATTTTGTGAAGCTGAAAGGTTGTTTTTAGCTTTTGGTTTCTTTTAAGATGTAATTTTCGGATTTGGAAGCATGGCCTTTTGAAGAATCAAAAAATTCAGAGAATACCTTTGTGTTTCTTTCTTTCTCTTATCTCTTGATGGATTCCTTGAGTGGCGAGATTAAGACTTATCTTGGTGGATTCCAAGTGGCGTTAAAACTTTTCCGTTTTTATAATACTTATCTAAACACCCTTATATTTCTAAACACGTCCCTTAAGCCTTAAAACGTCCTTAAACCTTACAATTCCGTAATACCCTTACCAAGTTCCACAGGAACGGTATCAGATTCCCTGACTAACAAATCTCTCTATGAACAATTAGTCACACACAATTTATTTTCCCTGAAAAGAAACCCTTCATGTCTAATATATTTTCCAATAGCATTTTTCTCACACATTCTTTACTCTTCTCCAAAGTCATGGTCTAAAGAATTTAACTCTTTCATCTTCTCAAAACCAAGTAATTTCGCATCAAGAGTAGAAATTAACACATACTTTCGAGAGAGCGCATCGGCAATGATGTTTTCCTTACCTTGTTTGTATCAGATGACATATGAAAATGTCTCAAGGAACTCCACTCATCGTGCATGACGCTTGCTCAACTTGTGTTGTCCTTTCAAGTTTTTAAAGGACTCATGATCAGTGTGAATTACAAACTCTTTAGGCCAAAGATAGTGCTGCCATGTCTCTAAGGCTCGAACCAATGCATACATCTCCTTGTCATAAGTTGGGTAATTTAGTGTTGCCCCATTTAGCTTTTCGCTGAAGTACGCAATTGGTCTTCGTCCTTGCATCAAGACTGCTCCTATCCCAAAACCTGAAGCATCACATTTAATTTCAAATGTCTTAGTGAAATCGGGCAAAGCAAGTAAAGGTGCATTAGTCAATTTATCTTTAAGTAATTGAAAGGTGATACGAACCACGCCAACAACGTGACGAAACCCGATACCAAATCTGGAAACGGAAACCCAAGATCTTTCAAGTTTGATTAAAAACCGCGACCCGTTGCTTAGCGAAGCATGAACCTTGGTATGGTGAAGACGCCACAAACGGTTATGTAAGTCTGTTTGATAAGTCGATTTGAATGCCACAAGGAAATCCTTGATAAGTTCGGATAAGTTTCGTCAATAACTCAAGAAGAATAATTCACAATATGAATAAACATCAAAATCTTCTATTCATAATCTGAGAAATCTGCCTTTATATTGGCAAAGTTACAATTTGTAAAATTTCTAATCTACCCTTAAGGATTTACATGCCTAAAAATCAGATTTATCAACTAAAAATTAAATAAAATTCGGAATTAAAATGGTGCCTAAATTCAAATTTTAAACTAGAACTTTAAAACTCAAATAGGATTACAAAGAAATCAAATCTTGATCAGATCTTATGAAGTTCTTGAATTTTGATTTGAAACTTGAACTTCTTGAAACTTGAAAACGTAATCTTGACATGATTTTTTTGTTGGGAAAAACGTCCACAACAGCTTACGTCCTCCTTGCACGTTTATTCACATCATTCCCCCCCTCTTGAGAAGGATTTGTCCTCAAATCAACACCTCCTTGGTGCATCAACTTGGAACGTCTTTGTGCATGAAATCTTTCTTTCCTCATTTGTGACCAACCCCAATCTCCAGGTTCAAAAACCAGCCTGTGAAATCCTTTGTGAAGTTGCTTTACGTGCTGTTCTGTTCTCCCCCCAATGTTGATCCGTTTTAAAATCAACGCACGTTAACCTCACTTGTTGCTGCATAGAAATTACTTTGTTTTCTCTTAGTTTTAACCTCCTTGGCGTAGTTCTTCTCCCCGTTTTCTTCCTCACCGGATTCGACATTACTTCCATTATGCATTTCCTCTCTCCTCTTTGCACTCGATTTTTGCAACATCAGTTGATCCTCATAGACTTGTTTTGTCGTCATCGGAGCTAGAGTGATTGTCCTGTGATTGTGTATGAATGAGTACTTATTGGTGAAGCCGTCATGATGCACTCGTCGGTCAAATTGCCATGGTCTTCCTAAGAGAAGATGTCCAGCTTGCATTGGCACCACATCGCACAATACTTCATCATCATACTTCCCAATTCGAAACGGTAGAAGAACCTGCTTTGTAACCCTCGCCTCACCACTATCGTTCATCCATTGTATCTTGTATGGACGAGGATGCTTAAGTGTTATGAGCCTCAGCTTTTCAACCATGGAAGTACTAGCAACATTAGTGCAACTACCGCCATCGATAATAACACTACATACCTTGTCTTTTACGTGGCAACGAGTGTGAAAGATATTCTCCCGCTGTACTTCTTATTCCTCTTCTTTGGCTTGCAAACTCAAGGCTCGTCGTGCGACTAGTCCAAGCATCTCACCCTGATCGGCCTCGAACTCCTCATCTCCAATTGGGGCGTCCTCCAATGGTGGCATATCCTCTAGAGCAGCTTCATCCTCGGATTCAATTTCACCATTTTCTTGGATCACCATAACTCGTTTGTTTGGACATTGGCTTGCTATGTGCCCTCTCCCCTGACATAACTCACTATTACGAGTCGAAGTAGGGGCTGATTTACCTTGAGAGGCAGTAGTAATGGTGGCTGGTTTGGGTTCAGGATTGGCCTTAGACGTGGACTGATTTTCCTCTTTCTTTGGGTAGCTCGACCTCCAAGGTGCCGTGCTTGAAGTTTGTGGGAATGGCCTTTGCCATGTACCAGCCCTCTTCAGTCGCCTCTCAACCTTGATTGCCATATGCACCAAATCCTCCAATTCCACATAATGGTGCAGCTTGATGGTGTTAGCAATCTCTCGGTTTAATCCATTCAAAAATCTGGCCATTGTCGCCTCCCGATCCTCATCCACATTTGCTCTAATCATCGCCATCTCCATCTCTTTATAATAGTCATCAGCACTCTTATTACCTTGATGGAGACCTTGCAGCTTGAGGTATAGATCCCGGTAGTAGTGGCTTGGTACAAATCGTCGTCTCATTAATCTCTTCATCTCATCCCAAGTTTCAATAGGATGTTCTCTGCTCCGTCTCCTATTGATGCACAACTGATCCCACCATACAATAGCGTAATCAGTAAATTCAATTGCGGCAAGTTTTACCTTCTTTAGTTCGGAGTAGTTGTGGCAATCGAAAACCAACTCCATCTTCTTTTCCCACTCGAGGTGTGCTTCGGGATCACTTTTTCCTTGAAACGCAAGAATTTTCATCTTGATACTTCCTAAGTTGTTATCCACCCGGTTCCTAGCTTCTCTATCCCGGCCATATCTCCTATGGCTGCCCACGGACATCCTATCAAACTCCTCCTCTAAATCGTCGCCTTCAAATTCACCAACTTCGTCAATTTCTCTTTGATGCACATGTTCCTCCTTGGGGCGTTCGGTGCAAACGGTGGCTGTCGCTGTTGTGTTCCCTCTTCTACCCTCTCCAACCTCTCATGTATATGCTCCAACTCTACCCTCATCATCCGTCTCATCTCCCCCAATAACGCTTGCATTTGCAGGTCTGGAAGATTGGTTGGTGGAAGCTCTTCGTTTGTGTTCTTCTCTTGATCTTGCGACATGATTGAAATTCTGCAAACAAGGTTAGAACAGTATGGAAAAAATAAAAAAATAAAAAAAGGACCTCACTACACTCCCTCACGTGTTTCGCTCGAAGAATAATTTACTCAAATTCACTCGTGTTTCACTCAAGTTAGTTGGCTTTTACCCACTGATGGACTCACACACTCTGCCTTTTTCCACTCATATTCTTCTTTTAGTTCTTTCAAAACTAATCGAACAAGAGTAACAAGTACTCAAGCAGCAGATCATATAACGGCAAGCGAATCAAATAGATCAAATTTGTCACGGGTTTTTTTTTTTTGATTTTTTTTATTCCCAGACGTGGCTTGTGGGAAAATAAGGGGTCTAGAACGTAAAAAACAGGATTAAACTCAATTTTCGTTTTTTTTTTTTTTTGGTAAACCTTGTGGGAATTGGATTAGGGTTTCTAATTCCTAAAAGAACTCAAACTCAAAGCAAGTAATCCAACTCTGAATCAAACACTGATATCCGTGGAAGGGATTTGCTTGTACATGGGCTGCATGAGAGTGATCCAATGCATGTCTTCCATGTGTCTCAATCATAATTGAAGGCTATTTGTTGATCAATTGTTGTTGGGGGCGTTTTTTGGGTTGCCAAAGTGGTGTTGTGGTTTTTCAAGTGTTATAGTGTGTGTTTTATGGCTGAAATAAAGTCTGATAATTAGCTAGTTAAAGTGGGAGTTAATTAGCTAAGTTTAAGACTAGTTATGTTGGTTTGTGAGTTTTGTACAGCCAATTGTGGCTGTTGGTATGTTAAAAGGTAATTAGTGTCATTAGTGTGTTTCTTAAAGTATGTAACAACTATTTTGTGAAGCTGAAAGGTTGTTTTTAGCTTTTGGTTTCTTTTAAGATGTAATTTTCGGATTTGGAAGCATGGCCTTTTGAAGAATCAAAAAATTCAGAGAATACCTTTGTGTTTCTTTCTTTCTCTTATCTCTTGATGGATTCCTTGAGTGGCGAGATTAAGACTTATCTTGGTGGATTCCAAGTGGCGTTAAAACTTTTCCGTTTTTATAATACTTATCTAAACACCCTTATATTTCTAAACACGTCCCTTAAGCCTTAAAACGTCCTTAAACCTTACAATTCCGTAATACCCTTACCAAGTTCCACAGGAACGGTATCAGATTCCCTGACTAACAAATCTCTCTATGAACAATTAGTCACACACAATTTATTTTCCCTGAAAAGAAACCCTTCATGTCTAATATATTTTCCAATAGCATTTTTCTCACACATTCTTTACTCTTCTCCAAAGTCATGGTCTAAAGAATTTAACTCTTTCATCTTCTCAAAACCAAGTAATTTCGCATCAAGAGTAGAAATTAACACATACTTTCGAGAGAGCGCATCGGCAATGATGTTTTCCTTACCTTGTTTGTATCAGATGACATATGAAAATGTCTCAAGGAACTCCACTCATCGTGCATGACGCTTGCTCAACTTGTGTTGTCCTTTCAAGTTTTTAAAGGACTCATGATCAGTGTGAATTACAAACTCTTTAGGCCAAAGATAGTGCTGCCATGTATCTAAGGCTCGAACCAATGCATACATCTCCTTGTCATAAGTTGGGTAATTTAGTGTTGCCCCATTTAGCTTTTCACTGAAGTACGCAATTGGTCTTCGTCCTTGCATCAAGACTGCTCCTATCCCAAAACCTGAAGCATCACATTTAATTTCAAATGTCTTAGTGAAATCGGGCAAAGCAAGTAAAGGTGCATTAGTCAATTTATCTTTAAGTAATTGAAAGGTGATACGAACCACGGCAACAACGTGACGAAACCCGATACCAAATCTGGAAACGGAAGCCCAAGATCTTTCAAGTTTGATTAAAAACCGCGACCCGTTGCTTAGCGAAGCATGAACCTTGGTATGGTGAAGACGCCACAAACGATTATGTAAGTCTGTTTGATAAGTCGATTTGAATGCCACAAGGAAATCCTTGATAAGTTCGGATAAGTTTCGTCAATAACTCAAGAAGAATAATTCACAATATGAATAAACATCAAAATCTTCTATTCATAATCTGAGAAATCTGCCTTTATATTGGCAAAGTTACAATTTGTAAAATTTCTAATCTACCCTTAAGGATTTACATGCCTAAAAATCAGATTTATCAACTAAAAATTAAATAAAATTCGGAATTAAAATGGTGCCTAAATTCAAATTTTAAATTAGAACTTTAAAACTCAAATAGGATTACAAAGAAATCAAATCTTGATCAGATCTTATGAAGTTCTTGAACTTGACTCTTGAAACTTGAACTTCTTGAAACTTGAAAACGTAATCTTGACATGATTTTTTTGTTGGGAAAAACGTCCACAACAGCTTACGTCCTCCTTGCACGTTTATCCACATCATTCCCCCCCCTCTTGAGAAGGATTTGTCCTCAAATCAACACCTCCTTGGTGCATCAACTTGGAACGTCTTTGTGCATGAAATCTTTCTTTCCTCATTTGTGACCAACCCCAATCTCCAGGTTCAAAAACCAGCCTGTGAAATCCTTCGTGAAGTTGCTTTACGTGCTGTTCTGTTCTCCCCCCAATGTTGATCCGTTTTAAAATCAACGCACGTTAACCTCACTTGTTGCTGCATAGAAATTACTTTGTTTTCTCTTAGTTTTAACCTCCTTGGCGTAGTTCTTCTCCCCGTTTTCTTCCTCACCGGATTCGACATTACTTCCATTATGCATTTCCTCTCTCCTCTTTGCACTCGATTTTTGCAACATCAGTTGATCCTCATAGACTTGTTTTGTCGTCATCGGAGCTAGAGTGATTGTCCTGTGATTGTGTATGAATGAGTACTTATTGGTGAAGCCATCATGATGCACTCGTCGGTCAAATTGCCATGGTCTTCCTAAGAGAAGATGTCCAGCTTGCATTGGCACCACATCGCACAATACTTCATCATCATACTTCCCAATTCGAAACGGTAGAAGAACCTGCTTTGTAACCCTCGCCTCACCACTATCGTTCATCCATTGTATCTTGTATGGACGAGGATGCTTAAGTGTTATGAGCCTCAGCTTTTCAACCATGGAAGTACTAGCAACATTAGTGCAACTACCGCCATCGATAATAACACTACATACCTTGTCTTTTACGTGGCAACGAGTGTGAAAGATATTCTCCCGCTGTACTTCTTATTCCTCTTCTTTGGCTTGCAAACTCAAGGCTCGTCGTGCGACTAGTCCAAGCATCTCACCCTGATCGGCCTCGAACTCCTCATCTCCAATTGGGGCGTCCTCCAATGGTGGCATATCCTCTAGAGCAGCTTCATCCTCGGATTCAATTTCACCATTTTCTTGGATCACCATAACTCGTTTGTTTGGACATTGGCTTGCTATGTGCCCTCTCCCCTGACATAACTCACTATTACGAGTCGAAGTAGGGGCTGATTTACCTTGAGAGGCAGTAGTAATGGTGGCTGGTTTGGGTTCAGGATTGGCCTTAGACGTGGACTGATTTTCCTCTTTCTTTGGGTAGCTCGACCTCCAAGGTGCCGTGCTTGAAGTTTGTGGGAATGGCCTTTGCCAGTGTACCAGCCCTCTTCAGTCGCCTCTCAACCTTGATTGCCATATGCACCAAATCCTCCAATTCCACATAATGGTGCAGCTTGATGGTGTTAGCAATCTCTCGGTTTAATCCATTCAAAAATCTGGCCATTGTCGCCTCCCGATCCTCATCCACATTTGCTCTAATCATCGCCATCTCCATCTCTTTATAATAGTCATCAGCACTCTTATTACCTTGATGGAGACCTTGCAGCTTGAGGTATAGATCCCGGTAGTAGTGGCTTGGTACAAATCGTCGTCTCATTAATCTCTTCATCTCATCCCAAGTTTCAATAGGATGTTCTCTGCTCCGTCTCCTATTGATGCACAACTGATCCCACCATACAATAGCGTAATCAGTAAATTCAATTGCGGCAAGTTTTACCTTCTTTAGTTCGGAGTAGTTGTGGCAATCGAAAACCAACTCCATCTTCTTTTCCCACTCGAGGTGTGCTTCGGGATCACTTTTTCCTTGAAACGCAAGAATTTTCATCTTGATACTTCCTAAGTTGTTATCCACCCGGTTCCTAGCTTCTCTATCCCGGCCATATCTCCTATGGCTGCCCACGGACATCCTATCAAACTCCTCCTCTAAATCGTCGCCTTCAAATTCACCAACTTCGTCAATTTCTCTTTGATGCACATGTTCCTCCTTGGGGCGTTCGGTGCAAACGGTGGCTGTCGCTGTTGTGTTCCCTCTTCTACCCTATCCAACCTCTCATGTATATGCTCCAACTCTACCCTCATCATCCGTCTCATCTCCCCCAATAACGCTTGCATTTGCAGGTCTGGAAGATTGGTTGGTGGAAGCTCTTCGTTTGTGTTCTTCTCTTGATCTTGCGACATGATTGAAATTCTGCAAACAAGGTTAGAACAGTATGGAAAAAATAAAAAAATAAAAAAAGGACCTCACTACACTCCCTCACGTGTTTCGCTCGAAGAATAATTTACTCAAATTCACTCGTGTTTCACTCAAGTTAGTTGGCTTTTACCCACTGATGGACTCACACACTCTGCCTTTTTCCACTCATATTCTTCTTTTAGTTCTTTCAAAACTAATCGAACAAGAGTAACAAGTACTCAAGCAGCAGATCATATAACGGCAAGCGAATCAAATAGATCAAATTTGTCACGGGTTTTTTTTTTTTGATTTTTTTTTTCCCAGACGTGGCTTGTGGGAAAATAAGGGGTCTAGAACGTAAAAAACAGGATTAAACTCAATTTTCGTTTTTTTTGGTAAACCTTGTGGGAATTGGATTAGGGTTTCTAATTCCTAAAAGAACTCAAACTCAAAGCAAGTAATCCAACTCTGAATCAAACACTGATATCCGTGGAAGGGATTTGCTTGTACATGGGCTGCATGAGAGTGATCCAATGCATGTCTTCCATGTGTCTCAATCATAATTGAAGGCTATTTGTTGATCAATTGTTGTTGGGGGCGTTTTTTGGGTTGCCAAAGTGGTGTTGTGGTTTTTCAAGTGTTATAGTGTGTGTTTTATGGCTGAAATAAAGTCTGATAATTAGCTAGTTAAAGTGGGAGTTAATTAGCTAAGTTTAAGACTAGTTATGTTGGTTTGTGAGTTTTGTACAGCCAATTGTGGCTGTTGGTATGTTAAAAGGTAATTAGTGTCATTAGTGTGTTTCTTAAAGTATGTAACAACTATTTTGTGAAGCTGAAAGGTTGTTTTTAGCTTTTGGTTTCTTTTAAGATGTAATTTTCGGATTTGGAAGCATGGCCTTTTGAAGAATCAAAAAATTCAGAGAATACCTTTGTGTTTCTTTCTTTCTCTTATCTCTTGATGGATTCCTTGAGTGGCGAGATTAAGACTTATCTTGGTGGATTCCAAGTGGCGTTAAAACTTTTCCGTTTTTATAATACTTATCTAAACACCCTTATATTTCTAAACACGTCCCTTAAGCCTTAAAACGTCCTTAAACCTTACAATTCCGTAATACCCTTACCAAGTTCCACAGGAACGGTATCAGATTCCCTGACTAACAAATCTCTCTATGAACAATTAGTCACACACAATTTATTTTCCCTGAAAAGAAACCCTTCATGTCTAATATATTTTCCAATAGCATTTTTCTCACACATTCTTTACTCTTCTCCAAAGTCATGGTCTAAAGAATTTAACTCTTTCATCTTCTCAAAACCAAGTAATTTCGCATCAAGAGTAGAAATTAACACATACTTTCGAGAGAGCGCATCGGCAATGATGTTTTCCTTACCTTGTTTGTATCAGATGACATATGAAAATGTCTCAAGGAACTCCACTCATCGTGCATGACGCTTGCTCAACTTGTGTTGTCCTTTCAAGTTTTTAAAGGACTCATGATCAGTGTGAATTACAAACTCTTTAGGCCAAAGATAGTGCTGCCATGTATCTAAGGCTCGAACCAATGCATACATCTCCTTGTCATAAGTTGGGTAATTTAGTGTTGCCCCATTTAGCTTTTCACTGAAGTACGCAATTGGTCTTCGTCCTTGCATCAAGACTGCTCCTATCCCAAAACCTGAAGCATCACATTTAATTTCAAATGTCTTAGTGAAATCGGGCAAAGCAAGTAAAGGTGCATTAGTCAATTTATCTTTAAGTAATTGAAAGGTGATACGAACCACGGCAACAACGTGACGAAACCCGATACCAAATCTGGAAACGGAAGCCCAAGATCTTTCAAGTTTGATTAAAAACCGCGACCCGTTGCTTAGCGAAGCATGAACCTTGGTATGGTGAAGACGCCACAAACGATTATGTAAGTCTGTTTGATAAGTCGATTTGAATGCCACAAGGAAATCCTTGATAAGTTCGGATAAGTTTCGTCAATAACTCAAGAAGAATAATTCACAATATGAATAAACATCAAAATCTTCTATTCATAATCTGAGAAATCTGCCTTTATATTGGCAAAGTTACAATTTGTAAAATTTCTAATCTACCCTTAAGGATTTACATGCCTAAAAATCAGATTTATCAACTAAAAATTAAATAAAATTCGGAATTAAAATGGTGCCTAAATTCAAATTTTAAATTAGAACTTTAAAACTCAAATAGGATTACAAAGAAATCAAATCTTGATCAGATCTTATGAAGTTCTTGAATTTTGATTTGAAACTTGAACTTCTTGAAACTTGAAAACGTAATCTTGACATGATTTTTTTGTTGGGAAAAACGTCCACAACAGCTTACGTCCTCCTTGCACGTTTATCCACATCATTCCCCCCCCTCTTGAGAAGGATTTGTCCTCAAATCAACACCTCCTTGGTGCATCAACTTGGAACGTCTTTGTGCATGAAATCTTTCTTTCCTCATTTGTGACCAACCCCAATCTCCAGGTTCAAAAACCAGCCTGTGAAATCCTTCGTGAAGTTGCTTTACGTGCTGTTCTGTTCTCCCCCCAATGTTGATCCGTTTTAAAATCAACGCACGTTAACCTCACTTGTTGCTGCATAGAAATTACTTTGTTTTCTCTTAGTTTTAACCTCCTTGGCGTAGTTCTTCTCCCCGTTTTCTTCCTCACCGGATTCGACATTACTTCCATTATGCATTTCCTCTCTCCTCTTTGCACTCGATTTTTGCAACATCAGTTGATCCTCATAGACTTGTTTTGTCGTCATCGGAGCTAGAGTGATTGTCCTGTGATTGTGTATGAATGAGTACTTATTGGTGAAGCCATCATGATGCACTCGTCGGTCAAATTGCCATGGTCTTCCTAAGAGAAGATGTCCAGCTTGCATTGGCACCACATCGCACAATACTTCATCATCATACTTCCCAATTCGAAACGGTACAAGAACCTGCTTTGTAACCCTCGCCTCACCACTATCGTTCATCCATTGTATCTTGTATGGACGAGGATGCTTAAGTGTTATGAGCCTCAGCTTTTCAACCATGGAAGTACTAGCAACATTAGTGCAACTACCGCCATCGATAATAACACTACATACCTTGTCTTTTACGTGGCAACGAGTGTGAAAGATATTCTCCCGCTGTACTTCTTATTCCTCTTCTTTGGCTTGCAAACTCAAGGCTCGTCGTGCGACTAGTCCAAGCATCTCACCCTGATCGGCCTCGAACTCCTCATCTCCAATTGGGGCGTCCTCCAATGGTGGCATATCCTCTAGAGCAGCTTCATCCTCGGATTCAATTTCACCATTTTCTCGGATCACCATAACTCGTTTGTTTGGACATTGGCTTGCTATGTGCCCTCTCCCCTGACATAACTCACTATTACGAGTCGAAGTAGGGGCTGATTTACCTTGAGAGGCAGTAGTAATGGTGGCTGGTTTGGGTTCAGGATTGGCCTTAGACGTGGACTGATTTTCCTCTTTCTTTGGGTAGCTCGACCTCCAAGGTGCCGTGTACCAGCCCTCTTCAGTCGCCTCTCAACCTTGATTGCCATGTGCACCAAATCCTCCAATTCCACATAATGGTGCAGCTTGATGGTGTTAGCAATCTCTCGGTTTAATCCATTCAAAAATCTGGCCATTGTCGCCTCCCGATCCTCATCCACATTGGCTCTAATCATCGCCATCTCCATCTCTTTTTAATAGTCATCAGCACTCTTATTACCTTGATGGAGACCTTGCAGTTTGAGGTATAGATCCCGGTAGTAGTGGCTTGGTACAAATCGTCGTCTCATTAATCTCTTCATCTCATCCCAAGTTTCAATAGGATGTTCTCTGCTCCGTCTCCTATTGATGCACAACTGATCCCACCATACAATAGCGTAATCAGTAAATTCAATTGCGGCAAGTTTTACCTTCTTTAGTTCGGAGTAGTTGTGGCAATCGAAAACCAACTCCATCTTCTTTTCCCACTCGAGGTGTGCTTCGGGATCACTTTTTCCTTGAAACGCAAGAATTTTCATCTTGATACTTCCTAAGTTGTTATCCACCCGGTTCCTAGCTTCTCTATCCCGGCCATATCTCCTATGGCTGCCCACGGACATCCTATCAAACTCCTCCTCTAAATCGTCGCCTTCAAATTCACCAACTTCGTCAATTTCTATTTGATGCACATGTTCCTCCTTGTGGCGTTCGGTGCAAACGGTGGCTGTCGCTGTTGTGTTCCCTCTTCTACCCTGTCCAACCTCTCATGTATATGCTCCAACTCTACCCTCATCATCCGTCTCATCTCCCCCAATAACGCTTGCATTTGCAGGTCTGGAAGATTGGTTGGTGGAAGCTCTTCGTTTGTGTTCTTCTCTTGATCTTGCGACATGATTGAAATTCTGCAAACAAGGTTAGAACAGTATGGAAAAAATAAAAAAATAAAAAAAGGACCTCACTACACTCCCTCACGTGTTTCGCTCGAAGAATAATTTACTCAAATTCACTCGTGTTTCACTCAAGTTAGTTGGCTTTTACCCACTGATGGACTCACACACTCTGCCTTTTTCCACTCATATTCTTCTTTTAGTTCTTTCAAAACTAATCGAACAAGAGTAACAAGTACTCAAGCAGCAGATCATATAACGGCAAGCGAATCAAATAGATCAAATTTGTCACGGGTTTTTTTTTTTTGATTTTTTTTATTCCCAGACGTGGCTTGTGGGAAAATAAGGGGTCTAGAACGTAAAAAACAGGATTAAACTCAATTTTCGTTTTTTTTTTTTTTTGGTAAACCTTGTGGGAATTGGATTAGGGTTTCTAATTCCTAAAAGAACTCAAACTCAAAGCAAGTAATCCAACTCTGAATCAAACACTGATATCCGTGGAAGGGATTTGCTTGTACATGGGCTGCATGAGAGTGATCCAATGCATGTCTTCCATGTGTCTCAATCATAATTGAAGGCTATTTGTTGATCAATTGTTGTTGGGGGCGTTTTTTGGGTTGCCAAAGTGGTGTTGTGGTTTTTCAAGTGTTATAGTGTGTGTTTTATGGCTGAAATAAAGTCTGATAATTAGCTAGTTAAAGTGGGAGTTAATTAGCTAAGTTTAAGACTAGTTATGTTGGTTTGTGAGTTTTGTACAGCCAATTGTGGCTGTTGGTATGTTAAAAGGTAATTAGTGTCATTAGTGTGTTTCTTAAAGTATGTAACAACTATTTTGTGAAGCTGAAAGGTTGTTTTTAGCTTTTGGTTTCTTTTAAGATGTAATTTTCGGATTTGGAAGCATGGCCTTTTGAAGAATCAAAAAATTCAGAGAATACCTTTGTGTTTCTTTCTTTCTCTTATCTCTTGATGGATTCCTTGAGTGGCGAGATTAAGACTTATCTTGGTGGATTCCAAGTGGCGTTAAAACTTTTCCGTTTTTATAATACTTATCTAAACACCCTTATATTTCTAAACACGTCCCTTAAGCCTTAAAACGTCCTTAAACCTTACAATTCCGTAATACCCTTACCAAGTTCCACAGGAACGGTATCAGATTCCCTGACTAACAAATCTCTCTATGAACAATTAGTCACACACAATTTATTTTCCCTGAAAAGAAACCCTTCATGTCTAATATATTTTCCAATAGCATTTTTCTCACACATTCTTTACTCTTCTCCAAAGTCATGGTCTAAAGAATTTAACTCTTTCATCTTCTCAAAACCAAGTAATTTCGCATCAAGAGTAGAAATTAACACATACTTTCGAGAGAGCGCATCGGCAATGATGTTTTCCTTACCTTGTTTGTATCAGATGACATATGAAAATGTCTCAAGGAACTCCACTCATCGTGCATGACGCTTGCTCAACTTGTGTTGTCCTTTCAAGTTTTTAAAGGACTCATGATCAGTGTGAATTACAAACTCTTTAGGCCAAAGATAGTGCTGCCATGTATCTAAGGCTCGAACCAATGCATACATCTCCTTGTCATAAGTTGGGTAATTTAGTGTTGCCCCATTTAGCTTTTCACTGAAGTACGCAATTGGTCTTCGTCCTTGCATCAAGACTGCTCCTATCCCAAAACCTGAAGCATCACATTTAATTTCAAATGTCTTAGTGAAATCGGGCAAAGCAAGTAAAGGTGCATTAGTCAATTTATCTTTAAGTAATTGAAAGGTGATACGAACCACGGCAACAACGTGACGAAACCCGATACCAAATCTGGAAACGGAAGCCCAAGATCTTTCAAGTTTGATTAAAAACCGCGACCCGTTGCTTAGCGAAGCATGAACCTTGGTATGGTGAAGACGCCACAAACGATTATGTAAGTCTGTTTGATAAGTCGATTTGAATGCCACAAGGAAATCCTTGATAAGTTCGGATAAGTTTCGTCAATAACTCAAGAAGAATAATTCACAATATGAATAAACATCAAAATCTTCTATTCATAATCTGAGAAATCTGCCTTTATATTGGCAAAGTTACAATTTGTAAAATTTCTAATCTACCCTTAAGGATTTACATGCCTAAAAATCAGATTTATCAACTAAAAATTAAATAAAATTCGGAATTAAAATGGTGCCTAAATTCAAATTTTAAATTAGAACTTTAAAACTCAAATAGGATTACAAAGAAATCAAATCTTGATCAGATCTTATGAAGTTCTTGAAACTTGAACTTCTTGAAACTTGAACTTCTTGAAACTTGAAAACGTAATCTTGACATGATTTTTTTGTTGGGAAAAACGTCCACAACAGCTTACGTCCTCCTTGCACGTTTATCCACATCATTCCCCCCCCTCTTGAGAAGGATTTGTCCTCAAATCAACACCTCCTTGGTGCATCAACTTGGAACGTCTTTGTGCATGAAATCTTTCTTTCCTCATTTGTGACCAACCCCAATCTCCAGGTTCAAAAACCAGCCTGTGAAATCCTTCGTGAAGTTGCTTTACGTGCTGTTCTGTTCTCCCCCCAATGTTGATCCGTTTTAAAATCAACGCACGTTAACCTCACTTGTTGCTGCATAGAAATTACTTTGTTTTCTCTTAGTTTTAACCTCCTTGGCGTAGTTCTTCTCCCCGTTTTCTTCCTCACCGGATTCGACATTACTTCCATTATGCATTTCCTCTCTCCTCTTTGCACTCGATTTTTGCAACATCAGTTGATCCTCATAGACTTGTTTTGTCGTCATCGGAGCTAGAGTGATTGTCCTGTGATTGTGTATGAATGAGTACTTATTGGTGAAGCCGTCATGATGCACTCGTCGGTCAAATTGCCATGGTCTTCCTAAGAGAAGATGTCCAGCTTGCATTGGCACCACATCGCACAATACTTCATCATCATACTTCCCAATTCGAAACGGTAGAAGAACCTGCTTTGTAACCCTCGCCTCACCACTATCGTTCATCCATTGTATCTTGTATGGACGAGGATGCTTAAGTGTTATGAGCCTCAGCTTTTCAACCATGGAAGTACTAGCAACATTAGTGCAACTACCGCCATCGATAATAACACTACATACCTTGTCTTTTACGTGGCAACGAGTGTGAAAGATATTCTCCCGCTGTACTTCTTATTCCTCTTCTTTGGCTTGCAAACTCAAGGCTCGTCGTGCGACTAGTCCAAGCATCTCACCCTGATCGGCCTCGAACTCCTCATCTCCAATTGGGGCGTCCTCCAATGGTGGCATATCCTCTAGAGCAGCTTCATCCTCGGATTCAATTTCACCATTTTCTTGGATCACCATAACTCGTTTGTTTGGACATTGGCTTGCTATGTGCCCTCTCCCCTGACATAACTCACTATTACGAGTCGAAGTAGGGGCTGATTTACCTTGAGAGGCAGTAGTAATGGTGGCTGGTTTGGGTTCAGGATTGGCCTTAGACGTGGACTGATTTTCCTCTTTCTTTGGGTAGCTCGACCTCCAAGGTGCCGTGCTTGAAGTTTGTGGGAATGGCCTTTGCCATGTACCAGCCCTCTTCAGTCGCCTCTCAACCTTGATTGCCATATGCACCAAATCCTCCAATTCCACATAATGGTGCAGCTTGATGGTGTTAGCAATCTCTCGGTTTAATCCATTCAAAAATCTGGCCATTGTCGCCTCCCGATCCTCATCCACATTTGCTCTAATCATCGCCATCTCCATCTCTTTATAATAGTCATCAGCACTCTTATTACCTTGATGGAGACCTTGCAGCTTGAGGTATAGATCCCGGTAGTAGTGGCTTGGTACAAATCGTCGTCTCATTAATCTCTTCATCTCATCCCAAGTTTCAATAGGATGTTCTCTGCTCCGTCTCCTATTGATGCACAACTGATCCCACCATACAATAGCGTAATCAGTAAATTCAATTGCGGCAAGTTTTACCTTCTTTAGTTCGGAGTAGTTGTGGCAATCGAAAACCAACTCCATCTTCTTTTCCCACTCGAGGTGTGCTTCGGGATCACTTTTTCCTTGAAACGCAAGAATTTTCATCTTGATACTTCCTAAGTTGTTATCCACCCGGTTCCTAGCTTCTCTATCCCGGCCATATCTCCTATGGCTGCCCACGGACATCCTATCAAACTCCTCCTCTAAATCGTCGCCTTCAAATTCACCAACTTCGTCAATTTCTCTTTGATGCACATGTTCCTCCTTGGGGCGTTCGGTGCAAACGGTGGCTGTCGCTGTTGTGTTCCCTCTTCTACCCTCTCCAACCTCTCATGTATATGCTCCAACTCTACCCTCATCATCCGTCTCATCTCCCCCAATAACGCTTGCATTTGCAGGTCTGGAAGATTGGTTGGTGGAAGCTCTTCGTTTGTGTTCTTCTCTTGATCTTGCGACATGATTGAAATTCTGCAAACAAGGTTAGAACAGTATGGAAAAAATAAAAAAATAAAAAAAGGACCTCACTACACTCCCTCACGTGTTTCGCTCGAAGAATAATTTACTCAAATTCACTCGTGTTTCACTCAAGTTAGTTGGCTTTTACCCACTGATGGACTCACACACTCTGCCTTTTTCCACTCATATTCTTCTTTTAGTTCTTTCAAAACTAATCGAACAAGAGTAACAAGTACTCAAGCAGCAGATCATATAACGGCAAGCGAATCAAATAGATCAAATTTGTCACGGGTTTTTTTTTTTTGATTTTTTTTATTCCCAGACGTGGCTTGTGGGAAAATAAGGGGTCTAGAACGTAAAAAACAGGATTAAACTCAATTTTCGTTTTTTTTTTTTTTTGGTAAACCTTGTGGGAATTGGATTAGGGTTTCTAATTCCTAAAAGAACTCAAACTCAAAGCAAGTAATCCAACTCTGAATCAAACACTGATATCCGTGGAAGGGATTTGCTTGTACATGGGCTGCATGAGAGTGATCCAATGCATGTCTTCCATGTGTCTCAATCATAATTGAAGGCTATTTGTTGATCAATTGTTGTTGGGGGCGTTTTTTGGGTTGCCAAAGTGGTGTTGTGGTTTTTCAAGTGTTATAGTGTGTGTTTTATGGCTGAAATAAAGTCTGATAATTAGCTAGTTAAAGTGGGAGTTAATTAGCTAAGTTTAAGACTAGTTATGTTGGTTTGTGAGTTTTGTACAGCCAATTGTGGCTGTTGGTATGTTAAAAGGTAATTAGTGTCATTAGTGTGTTTCTTAAAGTATGTAACAACTATTTTGTGAAGCTGAAAGGTTGTTTTTAGCTTTTGGTTTCTTTTAAGATGTAATTTTCGGATTTGGAAGCATGGCCTTTTGAAGAATCAAAAAATTCAGAGAATACCTTTGTGTTTCTTTCTTTCTCTTATCTCTTGATGGATTCCTTGAGTGGCGAGATTAAGACTTATCTTGGTGGATTCCAAGTGGCGTTAAAACTTTTCCGTTTTTATAATACTTATCTAAACACCCTTATATTTCTAAACACGTCCCTTAAGCCTTAAAACGTCCTTAAACCTTACAATTCCGTAATACCCTTACCAAGTTCCACAGGAACGGTATCAGATTCCCTGACTAACAAATCTCTCTATGAACAATTAGTCACACACAATTTATTTTCCCTGAAAAGAAACCCTTCATGTCTAATATATTTTCCAATAGCATTTTTCTCACACATTCTTTACTCTTCTCCAAAGTCATGGTCTAAAGAATTTAACTCTTTCATCTTCTCAAAACCAAGTAATTTCGCATCAAGAGTAGAAATTAACACATACTTTCGAGAGAGCGCATCGGCAATGATGTTTTCCTTACCTTGTTTGTATCAGATGACATATGAAAATGTCTCAAGGAACTCCACTCATCGTGCATGACGCTTGCTCAACTTGTGTTGTCCTTTCAAGTTTTTAAAGGACTCATGATCAGTGTGAATTACAAACTCTTTAGGCCAAAGATAGTGCTGCCATGTATCTAAGGCTCGAACCAATGCATACATCTCCTTGTCATAAGTTGGGTAATTTAGTGTTGCCCCATTTAGCTTTTCACTGAAGTACGCAATTGGTCTTCGTCCTTGCATCAAGACTGCTCCTATCCCAAAACCTGAAGCATCACATTTAATTTCAAATGTCTTAGTGAAATCGGGCAAAGCAAGTAAAGGTGCATTAGTCAATTTATCTTTAAGTAATTGAAAGGTGATACGAACCACGGCAACAACGTGACGAAACCCGATACCAAATCTGGAAACGGAAGCCCAAGATCTTTCAAGTTTGATTAAAAACCGCGACCCGTTGCTTAGCGAAGCATGAACCTTGGTATGGTGAAGACGCCACAAACGATTATGTAAGTCTGTTTGATAAGTCGATTTGAATGCCACAAGGAAATCCTTGATAAGTTCGGATAAGTTTCGTCAATAACTCAAGAAGAATAATTCACAATATGAATAAACATCAAAATCTTCTATTCATAATCTGAGAAATCTGCCTTTATATTGGCAAAGTTACAATTTGTAAAATTTCTAATCTACCCTTAAGGATTTACATGCCTAAAAATCAGATTTATCAACTAAAAATTAAATAAAATTCGGAATTAAAATGGTGCCTAAATTCAAATTTTAAATTAGAACTTTAAAACTCAAATAGGATTACAAAGAAATCAAATCTTGATCAGATCTTATGAAGTTCTTGAATTTTGACTTTGAAACTTGAACTTCTTGAAACTTGAAAACGTAATCTTGACATGATTTTTTTGTTGGGAAAAACGTCCACAACAGCTTACGTCCTCCTTGCACGTTTATCCACATCATTCCCCCCCCTCTTGAGAAGGATTTGTCCTCAAATCAACACCTCCTTGGTGCATCAACTTGGAACGTCTTTGTGCATGAAATCTTTCTTTCCTCATTTGTGACCAACCCCAATCTCCAGGTTCAAAAACCAGCCTGTGAAATCCTTCGTGAAGTTGCTTTACGTGCTGTTCTGTTCTCCCCCCAATGTTGATCCGTTTTAAAATCAACGCACGTTAACCTCACTTGTTGCTGCATAGAAATTACTTTGTTTTCTCTTAGTTTTAACCTCCTTGGCGTAGTTCTTCTCCCCGTTTTCTTCCTCACCGGATTCGACATTACTTCCATTATGCATTTCCTCTCTCCTCTTTGCACTCGATTTTTGCAACATCAGTTGATCCTCATAGACTTGTTTTGTCGTCATCGGAGCTAGAGTGATTGTCCTGTGATTGTGTATGAATGAGTACTTATTGGTGAAGCCGTCATGATGCACTCGTCGGTCAAATTGCCATGGTCTTCCTAAGAGAAGATGTCCAGCTTGCATTGGCACCACATCGCACAATACTTCATCATCATACTTCCCAATTCGAAACGGTAGAAGAACCTGCTTTGTAACCCTCGCCTCACCACTATCGTTCATCCATTGTATCTTGTATGGACGAGGATGCTTAAGTGTTATGAGCCTCAGCTTTTCAACCATGGAAGTACTAGCAACATTAGTGCAACTACCGCCATCGATAATAACACTACATACCTTGTCTTTTACGTGGCAACGAGTGTGAAAGATATTCTCCCGCTGTACTTCTTATTCCTCTTCTTTGGCTTGCAAACTCAAGGCTCGTCGTGCGACTAGTCCAAGCATCTCACCCTGATCGGCCTCGAACTCCTCATCTCCAATTGGGGCGTCCTCCAATGGTGGCATATCCTCTAGAGCAGCTTCATCCTCGGATTCAATTTCACCATTTTCTTGGATCACCATAACTCGTTTGTTTGGACATTGGCTTGCTATGTGCCCTCTCCCCTGACATAACTCACTATTACGAGTCGAAGTAGGGGCTGATTTACCTTGAGAGGCAGTAGTAATGGTGGCTGGTTTGGGTTCAGGATTGGCCTTAGACGTGGACTGATTTTCCTCTTTCTTTGGGTAGCTCGACCTCCAAGGTGCCGTGCTTGAAGTTTGTGGGAATGGCCTTTGCCATGTACCAGCCCTCTTCAGTCGCCTCTCAACCTTGATTGCCATATGCACCAAATCCTCCAATTCCACATAATGGTGCAGCTTGATGGTGTTAGCAATCTCTCGGTTTAATCCATTCAAAAATCTGGCCATTGTCGCCTCCCGATCCTCATCCACATTTGCTCTAATCATCGCCATCTCCATCTCTTTATAATAGTCATCAGCACTCTTATTACCTTGATGGAGACCTTGCAGCTTGAGGTATAGATCCCGGTAGTAGTGGCTTGGTACAAATCGTCGTCTCATTAATCTCTTCATCTCATCCCAAGTTTCAATAGGATGTTCTCTGCTCCGTCTCCTATTGATGCACAACTGATCCCACCATACAATAGCGTAATCAGTAAATTCAATTGCGGCAAGTTTTACCTTCTTTAGTTCGGAGTAGTTGTGGCAATCGAAAACCAACTCCATCTTCTTTTCCCACTCGAGGTGTGCTTCGGGATCACTTTTTCCTTGAAACGCAAGAATTTTCATCTTGATACTTCCTAAGTTGTTATCCACCCGGTTCCTAGCTTCTCTATCCCGGCCATATCTCCTATGGCTGCCCACGGACATCCTATCAAACTCCTCCTCTAAATCGTCGCCTTCAAATTCACCAACTTCGTCAATTTCTCTTTGATGCACATGTTCCTCCTTGGGGCGTTCGGTGCAAACGGTGGCTGTCGCTGTTGTGTTCCCTCTTCTACCCTCTCCAACCTCTCATGTATATGCTCCAACTCTACCCTCATCATCCGTCTCATCTCCCCCAATAACGCTTGCATTTGCAGGTCTGGAAGATTGGTTGGTGGAAGCTCTTCGTTTGTGTTCTTCTCTTGATCTTGCGACATGATTGAAATTCTGCAAACAAGGTTAGAACAGTATGGAAAAAATAAAAAAATAAAAAAAGGACCTCACTACACTCCCTCACGTGTTTCGCTCGAAGAATAATTTACTCAAATTCACTCGTGTTTCACTCAAGTTAGTTGGCTTTTACCCACTGATGGACTCACACACTCTGCCTTTTTCCACTCATATTCTTCTTTTAGTTCTTTCAAAACTAATCGAACAAGAGTAACAAGTACTCAAGCAGCAGATCATATAACGGCAAGCGAATCAAATAGATCAAATTTGTCACGGGTTTTTTTTTTTTTTTTGATTTTTTTTATTCCCAGACGTGGCTTGTGGGAAAATAAGGGGTCTAGAACGTAAAAAACAGGATTAAACTCATTTTTTTTTTTTTTTTTGGTAAACCTTGTGGGAATTGGATTAGGGTTTCTAATTCCTAAAAGAACTCAAACTCAAAGCAAGTAATCCAACTCTGAATCAAACACTGATATCCGTGGAAGGGATTTGCTTGTACATGGGCTGCATGAGAGTGATCCAATGCATGTCTTCCATGTGTCTCAATCATAATTGAAGGCTATTTGTTGATCAATTGTTGTTGGGGGCGTTTTTTGGGTTGCCAAAGTGGTGTTGTGGTTTTTCAAGTGTTATAGTGTGTGTTTTATGGCTGAAATAAAGTCTGATAATTAGCTAGTTAAAGTGGGAGTTAATTAGCTAAGTTTAAGACTAGTTATGTTGGTTTGTGAGTTTTGTACAGTCAATTGTGGCTGTTGGTATGTTAAAAGGTAATTAGTGTCATTAGTGTGTTTCTTAAAGTATGTAACAACTATTTTGTGAAGCTGAAAGGTTGTTTTTAGCTTTTGGTTTCTTTTAAGATGTAATTTTCGGATTTGGAAGCATGGCCTTTTGAAGAATCAAAAAATTCAGAGAATACCTTTGTGTTTCTTTCTTTCTCTTATCTCTTGATGGATTCCTTGAGTGGCGAGATTAAGACTTATCTTGGTGGATTCCAAGTGGCGTTAAAACTTTTCCGTTTTTATAATACTTATCTAAACACCCTTATATTTCTAAACACGTCCCTTAAGCCTTAAAACGTCCTTAAACCATACAATTCCGTAATACCCTTACCAAGTTCCACAGGAACGGTATCAGATTCCCTGACTAACAAATCTCTCTATGAACAATTAGTCACACACAATTTATTTTCCCTAAAAAGAAACCCTTCATGTCTAATATATTTTCCAATAGCATTTTTCTCACACATTCTTTACTCTTCTCCAAAGTCATGGATTAAAGAATATAACTTCTTCATCTGCTCAAAACCAAGTAATTTCGCAACAAGAGTATAAATTAACACATACGTTCGAGAGAGCGCATCGGCAATGATGTTTTCCTTACCTTGTTTGTATCAGATGACATATGAAAATGTCTCAAGGAACTCCACTCATCGTGCATGACGCTTGCTCAACTTGTGTTGTCCTTTCAAGTTTTTAAAGGACTCATGATCAGTGTGAATTACAAACTCTTTAGGCCAAAGATAGTGCTGCCATGTATCTAAGGCTCGAACCAATGCATACATCTCCTTGTCATAAGTTGGGTAATTTAGTGTTGCCCCATTTAGCTTTTCACTGAAGTACGCAATTGGTCTTCGTCCTTGCATCAAGACTGCTCCTATCCCAAAACCTGAAGCATCACATTTAATTTCAAATGTCTTAGTGAAATCGGGCAAAGCAAGTAAAGGTGGCATTAGTCAATTTATCTTTAAGTAATTGAAAGGTGATACGAACCACGCCAACAACGTGACGAAACCCGATACCAAATCTGGAAACTGAAACCCAAGATCTTTCAAGTTTGATTAAAAACCGCGACCCGTTGCTTAGCGAAGCATGAACCTTGGTATGGTGAAGACGCCACAAACGATTATGTAAGTCTGTTTGATAAGTCGATTTGAATGCCACAAGGAAATCCTTGATAAGTTCGGATAAGTTTCGTCAATAACTCAAGAAGAATAATTCACAATATGAATAAACATCAAAATCTTCTAATCATAATCTGAGAAATCTGCCTTTATATTGGCAAAGTTACAATTTGTAAAATTTCTAATCTACCCTTAAGGATTTACATGCCTAAAAATCAGATTTATCAACTAAAAATTAAATAAAATTCGGAATTAAAATGGTGCCTAAATTCAAATTTTAAATTAGAACTTTAAAACTCAAATAGGATTACAAAGAAATCAAATCTTGATCAGATCTTATGAAGTTCTTGAATTTTGACTTTGAAACTTGAACTTCTTGAAACTTGAAAACGTAATCTTGACATGATTTTTTTGTTGGGAAAAACGTCCACAACAGCTTACGTCCTCCTTGCACGTTTATCCACATCATTCCCCCCCCTCTTGAGAAGGATTTGTCCTCAAATCAACACCTCCTTGGTGCATCAACTTGGAACGTCTTTGTGCATGAAATCTTTCTTTCCTCATTTGTGACCAACCCCAATCTCCAGGTTCAAAAACCAGCCTGTGAAATCCTTCGTGAAGTTGCTTTACGTGCTGTTCTGTTCTCCCCCCAATGTTGATCCGTTTTAAAATCAACGCACGTTAACCTCACTTGTTGCTGCATAGAAATTACTTTGTTTTCTCTTAGTTTTAACCTCCTTGGCGTAGTTCTTCTCCCCGTTTTCTTCCTCACCGGATTCGACATTACTTCCATTATGCATTTCCTCTCTCCTCTTTGCACTCGATTTTTGCAACATCAGTTGATCCTCATAGACTTGTTTTGTCGTCATCGGAGCTAGAGTGATTGTCCTGTGATTGTGTATGAATGAGTACTTATTGGTGAAGCCGTCATGATGCACTCGTCGGTCAAATTGCCATGGTCTTCCTAAGAGAAGATGTCCAGCTTGCATTGGCACCACATCGCACAATACTTCATCATCATACTTCCCAATTCGAAACGGTAGAAGAACCTGCTTTGTAACCCTCGCCTCACCACTATCGTTCATCCATTGTATCTTGTATGGACGAGGATGCTTAAGTGTTATGAGCCTCAGCTTTTCAACCATGGAAGTACTAGCAACATTAGTGCAACTACCGCCATCGATAATAACACTACATACCTTGTCTTTTACGTGGCAACGAGTGTGAAAGATATTCTCCCGCTGTACTTCTTATTCCTCTTCTTTGGCTTGCAAACTCAAGGCTCGTCGTGCGACTAGTCCAAGCATCTCACCCTGATCGGCCTCGAACTCCTCATCTCCAATTGGGGCGTCCTCCAATGGTGGCATATCCTCTAGAGCAGCTTCATCCTCGGATTCAATTTCACCATTTTCTTGGATCACCATAACTCGTTTGTTTGGACATTGGCTTGCTATGTGCCCTCTCCCCTGACATAACTCACTATTACGAGTCGAAGTAGGGGCTGATTTACCTTGAGAGGCAGTAGTAATGGTGGCTGGTTTGGGTTCAGGATTGGCCTTAGACGTGGACTGATTTTCCTCTTTCTTTGGGTAGCTCGACCTCCAAGGTGCCGTGCTTGAAGTTTGTGGGAATGGCCTTTGCCATGTACCAGCCCTCTTCAGTCGCCTCTCAACCTTGATTGCCATATGCACCAAATCCTCCAATTCCACATAATGGTGCAGCTTGATGGTGTTAGCAATCTCTCGGTTTAATCCATTCAAAAATCTGGCCATTGTCGCCTCCCGATCCTCATCCACATTTGCTCTAATCATCGCCATCTCCATCTCTTTATAATAGTCATCAGCACTCTTATTACCTTGATGGAGACCTTGCAGCTTGAGGTATAGATCCCGGTAGTAGTGGCTTGGTACAAATCGTCGTCTCATTAATCTCTTCATCTCATCCCAAGTTTCAATAGGATGTTCTCTGCTCCGTCTCCTATTGATGCACAACTGATCCCACCATACAATAGCGTAATCAGTAAATTCAATTGCGGCAAGTTTTACCTTCTTTAGTTCGGAGTAGTTGTGGCAATCGAAAACCAACTCCATCTTCTTTTCCCACTCGAGGTGTGCTTCGGGATCACTTTTTCCTTGAAACGCAAGAATTTTCATCTTGATACTTCCTAAGTTGTTATCCACCCGGTTCCTAGCTTCTCTATCCCGGCCATATCTCCTATGGCTGCCCACGGACATCCTATCAAACTCCTCCTCTAAATCGTCGCCTTCAAATTCACCAACTTCGTCAATTTCTCTTTGATGCACATGTTCCTCCTTGGGGCGTTCGGTGCAAACGGTGGCTGTCGCTGTTGTGTTCCCTCTTCTACCCTCTCCAACCTCTCATGTATATGCTCCAACTCTACCCTCATCATCCGTCTCATCTCCCCCAATAACGCTTGCATTTGCAGGTCTGGAAGATTGGTTGGTGGAAGCTCTTCGTTTGTGTTCTTCTCTTGATCTTGCGACATGATTGAAATTCTGCAAACAAGGTTAGAACAGTATGGAAAAAATAAAAAAATAAAAAAAGGACCTCACTACACTCCCTCACGTGTTTCGCTCGAAGAATAATTTACTCAAATTCACTCGTGTTTCACTCAAGTTAGTTGGCTTTTACCCACTGATGGACTCACACACTCTGCCTTTTTCCACTCATATTCTTCTTTTAGTTCTTTCAAAACTAATCGAACAAGAGTAACAAGTACTCAAGCAGCAGATCATATAACGGCAAGCGAATCAAATAGATCAAATTTGTCACGGGTTTTTTTTTTTTTGATTTTTTTTTTTCCCGAACTTGGCTTGTGGGAAAATAAGGGGGCTAGAACGTAAAAAACAGGATTAAACTAATTTTTTTTTTTTTTTTTTTGGTAAACCTTGTGGGAATTGGATTAGGGTTTCTAATTCCTAAAAGAACTCAAACTCAAAGCAAGTAATCCAACTCTGAATCAAACACTGATATCCGTGGAAGGGATTTGCTTGTACATGGGCTGCATGAGAGTGATCCAATGCATGTCTTCCATGTGTCTCAATCATAATTGAAGGCTATTTGTTGATCAATTGTTGTTGGGGGCGTTTTTTGGGTTGCCAAAGTGGTGTTGTGGTTTTTCAAGTGTTATAGTGTGTGTTTTATGGCTGAAATAAAGTCTGATAATTAGCTAGTTAAAGTGGGAGTTAATTAGCTAAGTTTAAGACTAGTTATGTTGGTTTGTGAGTTTTGTACAGCCAATTGTGGCTGTTGGTATGTTAAAAGGTAATTAGTGTCATTAGTGTGTTTCTTAAAGTATGTAACAACTATTTTGTGAAGCTGAAAGGTTGTTTTTAGCTTTTGGTTTCTTTTAAGATGTAATTTTCGGATTTGGAAGCATGGCCTTTTGAAGAATCAAAAAATTCAGAGAATACCTTTGTGTTTCTTTCTTTCTCTTATCTCTTGATGGATTCCTTGAGTGGCGAGATTAAGACTTATCTTGGTGGATTCCAAGTGGCGTTAAAACTTTTCCGTTTTTATAATACTTATCTAAACACCCTTATATTTCTAAACACGTCCCTTAAGCCTTAAAACGTCCTTAAACCTTACAATTCCGTAATACCCTTACCAAGTTCCACAGGAACGGTATCAGATTCCCTGACTAACAAATCTCTCTATGAACAATTAGTCACACACAATTTATTTTCCCTGAAAAGAAACCCTTCATGTCTAATATATTTTCCAATAGCATTTTTCTCACACATTCTTTACTCTTCTCCAAAGTCATGGTTTAAAGAATTTAACTCTTTCATCTTCTCAAAACCAAGTAATTTCGCATCAAGAGTAGAAATTAACACATACTTTCGAGAGAGCGCATCGGCAATGATGTTTTCCTTACCTTGTTTGTATCAGATGACATATGAAAATGTCTCAAGGAACTCCACTCATCGTGCATGACGCTTGCTCAACTTGTGTTGTCCTTTCAAGTTTTTAAAGGACTCATGATCAGTGTGAATTACAAACTCTTTAGGCCAAAGATAGTGCTGCCATGTATCTAAGGCTCGAACCAATGCATACATCTCCTTGTCATAAGTTGGGTAATTTAGTGTTGCCCCATTTAGCTTTTCACTGAAGTACGCAATTGGTCTTCGTCCTTGCATCAAGACTGCTCCTATCCCAAAACCTGAAGCATCACATTTAATTTCAAATGTCTTAGTGAAATCGGGCAAAGCAAGTAAAGGTGCATTAGTCAATTTATCTTTAAGTAATTGAAAGGTGATACGAACCACGGCAACAACGTGACGAAACCCGATACCAAATCTGGAAACGGAAACCCAAGATCTTTCAAGTTTGATTAAAAACCGCGACCCGTTGCTTAGCGAAGCATGAACCTTGGTATGGTGAAGACGCCACAAACGATTATGTAAGTCTGTTTGATAAGTCGATTTGAATGCCACAAGGAAATCCTTGATAAGTTCGGATAAGTTTCGTCAATAACTCAAGAAGAATAATTCACAATATGAATAAACATCAAAATCTTCTATTCATAATCTGAGAAATCTGCCTTTATATTGGCAAAGTTACAATTTGTAAAATTTCTAATCTACCCTTAAGGATTTACATGCCTAAAAATCAGATTTATCAACTAAAAATTAAATAAAATTCGGAATTAAAATGGTGCCTAAATTCAAATTTTAAATTAGAACTTTAAAACTCAAATAGGATTACAAAGAAATCAAATCTTGATCAGATCTTATGAAGTTCTTGAATTTGACTTTGAAACTTGAACTTCTTGAAACTTGAAAACGTAATCTTGACATGATTTTTTTGTTGGGAAAAACGTCCACAACAGCTTACGTCCTCCTTGCACGTTTATCCACATCATTCCCCCCCCTCTTGAGAAGGATTTGTCCTCAAATCAACACCTCCTTGGTGCATCAACTTGGAACGTCTTTGTGCATGAAATCTTTCTTTCCTCATTTGTGACCAACCCCAATCTCCAGGTTCAAAAACCAGCCTGTGAAATCCTTCGTGAAGTTGCTTTACGTGCTGTTCTGTTCTCCCCCCAATGTTGATCCGTTTTAAAATCAACGCACGTTAACCTCACTTGTTGCTGCATAGAAATTACTTTGTTTTCTCTTAGTTTTAACCTCCTTGGCGTAGTTCTTCTCCCCGTTTTCTTCCTCACCGGATTCGACATTACTTCCATTATGCATTTCCTCTCTCCTCTTTGCACTCGATTTTTGCAACATCAGTTGATCCTCATAGACTTGTTTTGTCGTCATCGGAGCTAGAGTGATTGTCCTGTGATTGTGTATGAATGAGTACTTATTGGTGAAGCCGTCATGATGCACTCGTCGGTCAAATTGCCATGGTCTTCCTAAGAGAAGATGTCCAGCTTGCATTGGCACCACATCGCACAATACTTCATCATCATACTTCCCAATTCGAAACGGTAGAAGAACCTGCTTTGTAACCCTCGCCTCACCACTATCGTTCATCCATTGTATCTTGTATGGACGAGGATGCTTAAGTGTTATGAGCCTCAGCTTTTCAACCATGGAAGTACTAGCAACATTAGTGCAACTACCGCCATCGATAATAACACTACATACCTTGTCTTTTACGTGGCAACGAGTGTGAAAGATATTCTCCCGCTGTACTTCTTATTCCTCTTCTTTGGCTTGCAAACTCAAGGCTCGTCGTGCGACTAGTCCAAGCATCTCACCCTGATCGGCCTCGAACTCCTCATCTCCAATTGGGGCGTCCTCCAATGGTGGCATATCCTCTAGAGCAGCTTCATCCTCGGATTCAATTTCACCATTTTCTTGGATCACCATAACTCGTTTGTTTGGACATTGGCTTGCTATGTGCCCTCTCCCCTGACATAACTCACTATTACGAGTCGAAGTAGGGGCTGATTTACCTTGAGAGGCAGTAGTAATGGTGGCTGGTTTGGGTTCAGGATTGGCCTTAGACGTGGACTGATTTTCCTCTTTCTTTGGGTAGCTCGACCTCCAAGGTGCCGTGCTTGAAGTTTGTGGGAATGGCCTTTGCCATGTACCAGCCCTCTTCAGTCGCCTCTCAACCTTGATTGCCATATGCACCAAATCCTCCAATTCCACATAATGGTGCAGCTTGATGGTGTTAGCAATCTCTCGGTTTAATCCATTCAAAAATCTGGCCATTGTCGCCTCCCGATCCTCATCCACATTTGCTCTAATCATCGCCATCTCCATCTCTTTATAATAGTCATCAGCACTCTTATTACCTTGATGGAGACCTTGCAGCTTGAGGTATAGATCCCGGTAGTAGTGGCTTGGTACAAATCGTCGTCTCATTAATCTCTTCATCTCATCCCAAGTTTCAATAGGATGTTCTCTGCTCCGTCTCCTATTGATGCACAACTGATCCCACCATACAATAGCGTAATCAGTAAATTCAATTGCGGCAAGTTTTACCTTCTTTAGTTCGGAGTAGTTGTGGCAATCGAAAACCAACTCCATCTTCTTTTCCCACTCGAGGTGTGCTTCGGGATCACTTTTTCCTTGAAACGCAAGAATTTTCATCTTGATACTTCCTAAGTTGTTATCCACCCGGTTCCTAGCTTCTCTATCCCGGCCATATCTCCTATGGCTGCCCACGGACATCCTATCAAACTCCTCCTCTAAATCGTCGCCTTCAAATTCACCAACTTCGTCAATTTCTCTTTGATGCACATGTTCCTCCTTGGGGCGTTCGGTGCAAACGGTGGCTGTCGCTGTTGTGTTCCCTCTTCTACCCTCTCCAACCTCTCATGTATATGCTCCAACTCTACCCTCATCATCCGTCTCATCTCCCCCAATAACGCTTGCATTTGCAGGTCTGGAAGATTGGTTGGTGGAAGCTCTTCGTTTGTGTTCTTCTCTTGATCTTGCGACATGATTGAAATTCTGCAAACAAGGTTAGAACAGTATGGAAAAAATAAAAAAATAAAAAAGGACCTCACTACACTCCCTCACGTGTTTCGCTCGAAGAATAATTTACTCAAATTCACTCGTGTTTCACTCAAGTTAGTTGGCTTTTACCCACTGATGGACTCACACACTCTGCCTTTTTCCACTCATATTCTTCTTTTAGTTCTTTCAAAACTAATCGAACAAGAGTAACAAGTACTCAAGCAGCAGATCATATAACGGCAAGCGAATCAAATAGATCAAATTTGTCACGGGTTTTTTTTTTTTTGATTTTTTTTATTCCCAGACGTGGCTTGTGGGAAAATAAGGGGTCTAGAACGTAAAAAACAGGATTAAACTAATTTTTTTTTTTTTTTTTTTTGGTAAACCTTGTGGGAATTGGATTAGGGTTTCTAATTCCTAAAAGAACTCAAACTCAAAGCAAGTAATCCAACTCTGAATCAAACACTGATATCCGTGGAAGGGATTTGCTCTTACATGGGCTGCATGAGAGTGATCCAATGCATGTCTTCCATGTGTCTCAATCATAATTGAAGGCTATTTGTTGATCAATTGTTGTTGGGGGCGTTTTTTGGGTTGCCAAAGTGGTGTTGTGGTTTTTCAAGTGTTATAGTGTGTGTTTTATGGCTGAAATAAAGTCTGATAATTAGCTAGTTAAAGTGGGAGTTAATTAGCTAAGTTTAAGACTAGTTATGTTGGTTTGTGAGTTTTGTACAGCCAATTGTGGCTGTTGGTATGTTAAAAGGTAATTAGTGTCGTTAGTGTGTTTCTTAAAGTATGTAACAACTATTTTGTGAAGCTGAAAGGTTGTTTTTAGCTTTTGGTTTCTTTTAAGATGTAATTTTCGGATTTGGAAGCATGGCCTTTTGAAGAATCAAAAAATTCAGAGAATACCTTTGTGTTTCTTTCTTTCTCTTATCTCTTGATGGATTCCTTGAGTGGCGAGATTAAGACTTATCTTGGTGGATTCCAAGTGGCGTTAAAACTTTTCCGTTTTTATAATACTTATCTAAACACCCTTATATTTCTAAACACGTCCCTTAAGCCTTAAAACGTCCTTAAACCTTACAATTCCGTAATACCCTTACCAAGTTCCACAGGAACGGTATCAGATTCCCTGACTAACAAATCTCTCTATGAACAATTAGTCACACAATTTATTTTCCCTGAAAAGAAACCCTTCATGTCTAATATATTTTCCAATAGCATTTTTCTCACACATTCTTTACTCTTCTCCAAAGTCATGGTTTAAAGAATTTAACTCTTTCATCTTCTCAAAACCAAGTAATTTCGCATCAAGAGTAGAAATTAACACATACTTTCGAGAGAGCGCATCGGCAATGATGTTTTCCTTACCTTGTTTGTATCAGATGACATATGAAAATGTCTCAAGGAACTCCACTCATCGTGCATGACGCTTGCTCAACTTGTGTTGTCCTTTCAAGTTTTTAAAGGACTCATGATCAGTGTGAATTACAAACTCTTTAGGCCAAAGATAGTGCTGCCATGTATCTAAGGCTCGAACCAATGCATACATCTCCTTGTCATAAGTTGGGTAATTTAGTGTTGCCCCATTTAGCTTTTCACTGAAGTACGCAATTGGTCTTCGTCCTTGCATCAAGACTGCTCCTATCCCAAAACCTGAAGCATCACATTTAATTTCAAATGTCTTAGTGAAATCGGGCAAAGCAAGTAAAGGTGCATTAGTCAATTTATCTTTAAGTAATTGAAAGGTGATACGAACCACGGCAACAACGTGACGAAACCCGATACCAAATCTGGAAACGGAAACCCAAGATCTTTCAAGTTTGATTAAAAACCGCGACCCGTTGCTTAGCGAAGCATGAACCTTGGTATGGTGAAGACGCCACAAACGATTATGTAAGTCTGTTTGATAAGTCGATTTGAATGCCACAAGGAAATCCTTGATAAGTTCGGATAAGTTTCGTCAATAACTCAAGAAGAATAATTCACAATATGAATAAACATCAAAATCTTCTATTCATAATCTGAGAAATCTGCCTTTATATTGGCAAAGTTACAATTTGTAAAATTTCTAATCTACCCTTAAGGATTTACATGCCTAAAAATCAGATTTATCAACTAAAAATTAAATAAAATTCGGAATTAAAATGGTGCCTAAATTCAAATTTTAAATTAGAACTTTAAAACTCAAATAGGATTACAAAGAAATCAAATCTTGATCAGATCTTATGAAGTTCTTGAATTTTGATTTGAAACTTGAACTTCTTGAAACTTGAAAACGTAATCTTGACATGATTTTTTTGTTGGGAAAAACGTCCACAACAGCTTACGTCCTCCTTGCACGTTTATCCACATCATTCCCCCCCCTCTTGAGAAGGATTTGTCCTCAAATCAACACCTCCTTGGTGCATCAACTTGGAACGTCTTTGTGCATGAAATCTTTCTTTCCTCATTTGTGACCAACCCCAATCTCCAGGTTCAAAAACCAGCCTGTGAAATCCTTCGTGAAGTTGCTTTACGTGCTGTTCTGTTCTCCCCCCAATGTTGATCCGTTTAAAATCAACGCACGTTAACCTCACTTGTTGCTGCATAGAAATTACTTTGTTTTCTCTTAGTTTTAACCTCCTTGGCGTAGTTCTTCTCCCCGTTTTCTTCCTCACCGGATTCGACATTACTTCCATTATGCATTTCCTCTCTCCTCTTTGCACTCGATTTTTGCAACATCAGTTGATCCTCATAGACTTGTTTTGTCGTCATCGGAGCTAGAGTGATTGTCCTGTGATTGTGTATGAATGAGTACTTATTGGTGAAGCCGTCATGATGCACTCGTCGGTCAAATTGCCATGGTCTTCCTAAGAGAAGATGTCCAGCTTGCATTGGCACCACATCGCACAATACTTCATCATCATACTTCCCAATTCGAAACGGTAGAAGAACCTGCTTTGTAACCCTCGCCTCACCACTATCGTTCATCCATTGTATCTTGTATGGACGAGGATGCTTAAGTGTTATGAGCCTCAGCTTTTCAACCATGGAAGTACTAGCAACATTAGTGCAACTACCGCCATCGATAATAACACTACATACCTTGTCTTTTACGTGGCAACGAGTGTGAAAGATATTCTCCCGCTGTACTTCTTATTCCTCTTCTTTGGCTTGCAAACTCAAGGCTCGTCGTGCGACTAGTCCAAGCATCTCACCCTGATCGGCCTCGAACTCCTCATCTCCAATTGGGGCGTCCTCCAATGGTGGCATATCCTCTAGAGCAGCTTCATCCTCGGATTCAATTTCACCATTTTCTTGGATCACCATAACTCGTTTGTTTGGACATTGGCTTGCTATGTGCCCTCTCCCCTGACATAACTCACTATTACGAGTCGAAGTAGGGGCTGATTTACCTTGAGAGGCAGTAGTAATGGTGGCTGGTTTGGGTTCAGGATTGGCCTTAGACGTGGACTGATTTTCCTCTTTCTTTGGGTAGCTCGACCTCCAAGGTGCCGTGCTTGAAGTTTGTGGGAATGGCCTTTGCCATGTACCAGCCCTCTTCAGTCGCCTCTCAACCTTGATTGCCATATGCACCAAATCCTCCAATTCCACATAATGGTGCAGCTTGATGGTGTTAGCAATCTCTCGGTTTAATCCATTCAAAAATCTGGCCATTGTCGCCTCCCGATCCTCATCCACATTTGCTCTAATCATCGCCATCTCCATCTCTTTATAATAGTCATCAGCACTCTTATTACCTTGATGGAGACCTTGCAGCTTGAGGTATAGATCCCGGTAGTAGTGGCTTGGTACAAATCGTCGTCTCATTAATCTCTTCATCTCATCCCAAGTTTCAATAGGATGTTCTCTGCTCCGTCTCCTATTGATGCACAACTGATCCCACCATACAATAGCGTAATCAGTAAATTCAATTGCGGCAAGTTTTACCTTCTTTAGTTCGGAGTAGTTGTGGCAATCGAAAACCAACTCCATCTTCTTTTCCCACTCGAGGTGTGCTTCGGGATCACTTTTTCCTTGAAACGCAAGAATTTTCATCTTGATACTTCCTAAGTTGTTATCCACCCGGTTCCTAGCTTCTCTATCCCGGCCATATCTCCTATGGCTGCCCACGGACATCCTATCAACTCCTCCTCTAAATCGTCGCCTTCAAATTCACCAACTTCGTCAATTTCTCTTTGATGCACATGTTCCTCCTTGGGGCGTTCGGTGCAAACGGTGGCTGTCGCTGTTGTGTTCCCTCTTCTACCCTCTCCAACCTCTCATGTATATGCTCCAACTCTACCCTCATCATCCGTCTCATCTCCCCCAATAACGCTTGCATTTGCAGGTCTGGAAGATTGGTTGGTGGAAGCTCTTCGTTTGTGTTCTTCTCTTGATCTTGCGACATGATTGAAATTCTGCAAACAAGGTTAGAACAGTATGGAAAAAATAAAAAAATAAAAAAAGGACCTCACTACACTCCCTCACGTGTTTCGCTCGAAGAATAATTTACTCAAATTCACTCGTGTTTCACTCAAGTTAGTTGGCTTTTACCCACTGATGGACTCACACACTCTGCCTTTTTCCACTCATATTCTTCTTTTAGTTCTTTCAAAACTAATCGAACAAGAGTAACAAGTATCAAGCAGCAGATATATAACGGCAAGCGAATCAAATAGCTCAAATTTGTCACGGGTTTTTTTTTTTTTTTTTTTTTTTGATTTTTTTTTTCCCAGACGTGGCTTGTGGGAAACTAAGGGGTCTAGAACGTAAAAAACAGGATTTAAACTCAATTTTCGTTTTTTTTTTTTTTTGGTAAACCTTGTGGGAATTGGATTAGGGTTTCTAATTCCTAAAAGAACTCAAACTCAAAGCAAGTAATCCAACTCTGAATCAAACACTGATATCCGTGGAAGGGATTTGCTTGTACATGGGCTGCATGAGAGTGATCAATGCATGTCTTCCAGTGGTCTCAATCATAATTGAAGGCTATTTGTGATCAATTGTTGTTGGGGGCGTTTTTTGGGTTGCCAAAGTGGGTGTGGTTTTTCAAGTGTTTATAGTGTGTTTTATGGCTGAAATAAAGTCTGATAATTAGCTAGTTAAAGTGGGAGTTAATTAGCTAAGTTTAAGACTAGTTTTGTTGGTTTGTGAGTTTTGTACAGCCAATTGTGGCTGTTGGTATGTTAAAAGGTAATTAGTGTCATTAGTGTTTTCTTAAAGTATGTAACACTATTTTGTGTGAAGCTGAACGGTTGTTTTAGCTTTTGGTTTTTTTAAGATGTAATTTTCGGATTGGAAGCATGGCCCTTTGAAGAATCAAAAAATTCAGAGAATACCTTGTGTTTCTTTCTTTCTCTTATCTCTTGATGGATTCCTTGAGTGCGAGATTAAGACTTATCTTGGTGGATTCCAAGTGGCGTTAAACTTTTCCGTTTTTATAATACTTATCTAAACACCCTTATATTTCTAAACACGTCCCTTAAGCCTTAAACGTCCTTAAACCTTACAATTCCGTAATACCCTTACCAAGTTCCCACAGGAACGGTATCAGATTCCCTGACTAACAAATCTCTCTATGAACAATTAGTCACACACAATTTATTTTCCCTGAAAAGAAACCCTTCATGTCTAATATATTTTCCAATAGCATTTTTCTCACACATTCTTTACTCTTCTCCAAAGTCATGGTCTAAAGAATTTAACTCTTTCATCTTCTCAAAACCAAGTAATTCGCATCAAGAGTAGAAATTAACACATACTTTCGAGAGAGCGCATCGGCAATGATGTTTTCCTTACCTTGTTGTATCAGATGACATATGAAAATGTCTCAAGGAACTCCACTCATCGTGCATGACGCTTGCTCAACTTGTGTTGTCCTTTCAAGTTCTTAAAGGACTCATGATCAGTGTGAATTACAAACTCTTTAGGCCAAAGATAGTGCTGCCATGTATCTAAGGCTCGAACCAATGCATACATCTCCTTGTCATAAGTTGGGTAATTTAGTGTTGCCCCATTTAGCTTTTCACTGAAGTACGCAATTGGTCTTCGTCCTTGCATCAAGACTGCTCCTATCCCAAAACCTGAAGCATCACATTTAATTTCAAATGTCTTAGTGAATCGGGCAAAGCAAGT
>VYVB01000796.1:0-47746 GCA_009761775.1 Ficus carica | reverse complement strand
ATATAAGATTCTACAGAAAATTTAATAGCATCCTTTTGAGTGATCTTTTTCAAGCCTTTTAAAATGAAAATTTGAACTCTTATAGTATTTATTTATTTAGTAAGCATAGTATTCTTAATAATATACTTTTAATTAGCTAAGATTATAAAACTTAATATACTTTTCATTAGCTAACCCACAGTGTTGAACTGAAACCAATTAGAAACCTGGTTTGGACTTTTTCAAGACATCCATTAACGAAAAATTTAGAATAAATAAAAAGTCAAAAGTAAACGGGAATCATAAAAATTGTACAGGTTATTTTCATTCGAATGAAGCCATGGGGGATGGGACGGAGCATGCATGCAAAGATCCAGCTCCACTACCTTTTTCATCTCGAGGATAAATTATTTAGCTTCGTTTTAAATTCATTTTTCAAACTTTATTTTTTAATTGTATTTTCTCGTTTTTCAAACTTTATTTTACTGTATTCTCTCTTACAAAATCAAGTTTACTGTTTGGATATATCCCGTTTGGGATCACCTTTAAAAACATAATTTCCCAAAATTTTTTTTGATATTTCCTCCAATTTACTATTTCTTTTTAAATATTTTCAAAAAACTCAAACTTTAAAAGTCTATAACTTTATCATTTTAAATCGAAATGAGATGATTTTTTTTAAATTGTATAGAATTTTGAGAGAAACGAAACAAATCCATATCGTTATTTTTTTTCCGAACACATTTTTAAGTTTTTACACTTTTTCACTCCGAACAGTTCATTTTCACCAAACGCACATTTTCAAAACACAAGCTATCTTCAACCTCTAAAACATCATATACAAAAGTAATCCCAAACGGGGCCTTATAATTCAAAGGGAGTGGCCTCCGTTTGATTGATTGGCTTGAGTTTGAATTTTTAAATTGGAGTCGGTTAACTTTTTAAAAGCTAATTAAGAAATTAATTGATTTTTCAGAAAAAGAGAAAAATCGAATAAGAATTTTTGATTGAAATTGGTGAACTAAACAAACCAATCAATCAACCACACGAATTTAGATTTTAAACTATGATGTTTTTCAAATACTTAAGCGTATATACAATTGTACATGTTAATTTATCAAGTGCGAGGTTGGCTTTAAGAAGCCGCGGGCCCAGTAGTGCTTTTTTAAAGCCGGTAACCTGATCGACGTAAGAACCGATCTCAAGCTTGATGAGCAGCAAACCAGACAATCCATTTCTTCAGTTGGGGAATCCTTTAGGGGGATCCTTTTTCACATGCTTAACAAAGGCAAGTAGAATTTTTGAACCTCAATAAATAGCTAGCTTCAAATGGGAGAGAAATTCAGGTTCCAAAGTAGATCCTATCCCGTATTTACCAGTGAAAAAATAAGGGAGTCATACGTAGAAAACAAAAGCGCCGAGATATTCTATGACCAAAGAAAGGTCTTATTGCTAGCTGGATTCGAACCAACATTTCCGAGAAAAGAGTGCAGGCCCAACGAACTCCCATTTATTCTGATCGCGACCTTGGGAGGTAACATTATTAGTAGTGACCATCATCATGATACTCAATTATCATACCTTTCCTAACCATCCATATTGCAAATGAAAATGCTAATATTTACTCCAATACGTATTGTTATATCAAATGTTATTTCTATCATTTTGATCTAGTAAGTTTTATAGGACGCAAGAGTAAACTTTTAACTTTTAACTTTTAAGTTTTAAGTAATTGGTTATGATAATGTTGTAATTATTAATGGAAATGGTAGAAACATCAAATCAATATACCAAATGATAAAATTTAACATGTTAAACTTGACACCAAATATAATATATGTGAAATTTAACACTCAGATAGCACCGAGTTAAAGAGTAGTTTTTCTATCAAGATATTTTGCATTAAAGATGCTCTTCTTTGTGGCTCTTTTTGCCATGTTCAGCTAGGAAGAGGACCTTACGCAGATATTCCCCTTGTTTATATTCAAGTTTTATGGACAAGGTTCATTTAGTGGAAAAACTTTTTTTTTTTTTTTTTTTTTTGGCAATTGAAAAAAGCTTATATCTTTTACTAGTCTTTTCATTGGATGATCAGCATGAAAAGTTGAAAAAAGCTCTATTCTAGTCGTGACTCAGACAGGACTAATTGAAAGGCTCTGGATTTTCCTTACAGAAATGGAATTTATGCAATGAAGCTTGGGCTGCTAAAAAAGGACCAAAGAACCTTTTTTTTTTTTTTTTTTTCCAGCACGTTAGAACATACCCATATCGTTTAAAAAATACTTTTGTCAATTGGCTAATGGGAGAACCAAAAATATCAAATAAAGTTGAAAAATTGATGTGAAATAATGCTTTGAATTTTGTGGGCTACTTTTTAAACTGAGAAGCTTCGAATAATGAACCTAAAATTTGGGGGTACGACAACATTTATTTGAAATCGAGTAGGGTAATTTTGAAACATTGATGTGAGTGCAAACACATTGTAATAAAGTCAAATGGAACAAAACCAGAAGTTTTTGGAGATCAGGCTTCAAGGGCAGTTTGAAGTTGATTTTATTTATTTATTTATTTTTGGGTGGGAATTGACATCTGGATTGATCTAATTCTCATTACTTGGAATAAATGTGCTCTAAAAGTTGCTTAAAACGAGAGATCAAGAGGTGTTACATTATTCTCTATGATACATTATCAACCTTAAACACTTGATATCTACTACCTAAAGGGTAGTAGAAAAATAAACTAATAGAGATACCAAAGAGAAGACAAAAGAATTTACATAATTTGACAATATTGTCTACGTCTAGAAATAGGGAGAATAAATTCACTAATAACACCTTCAGAATTACACATTCATCAAACTCTTTCAACTTTTCTCTACCCAAAATCACTTACACTCTTTATCTATCTCTCTTCTCACTTTTTCAGAAGGAAGGGTACTCTCTATCTATTTTTCTAACGGCACATAACTCTTAATACAATATACCTATTCATAAACTGTCAATTTAACACTTTCCCAAACTCACAAAATGGAAATTTACCCAAAAACTAATTCGAATCATACACATAACAGATTATTCTAACGTAATATATTGGAGTGAGAAGCGTAAGGTGTAACAATAGTCTACAATAACTAAATTTCTTGGTATCATACTCTTTCAACATTAACATTAAGTTTAAAAAGTATAACACTATTTTGAGATAATTAATAACTTCTTGGTGTTACACCTTTTTAATATTATGTTACGTTGAATAAGTATATATTACGTGTCTCCCTTCTAATGTATATGTTGAAATATGGTCCTCTCGAAAGCTATACGTACATGTGGCAATGAGAATGTCAAACGAAAGCAATGGAGAATTTTGAAAATTTAGGTTTGGATGTGGCTACATGTCACTACACAGCTCTGAGTGCCTAAAATGATTTTAAGTATCTTGGACCAAATGCCAAACAAATTAATGCCTTTATTATTTTTTATTTTTGGAGAAATAAAATTATTGTCTTAAAGGAGTGAAATGTACACTTCAATGGCAATTTGACATACTTGAGCATACCAAATTGGAAAGTAGCATTAAACTCTAAAGTGTTTTTTTTTTTTTTTTTTTTCCCGTTCAGTTAATTATTATATCACATTCTATTTTGAGCTTGACTTAGAAGAATACAGTGGAATGGATAAAGACATTTTCACAGATAAATGTGAGATTTTTTAAGCCAATGTCAAGTTGTCAACATCTTATACAGATCCAATAGTACATAGATGGTCTCCACCTAGATGCCGAAAAAATTATAAATAAAAAAATTTGTGGTTCTCTAGGCCTTTTACAGAGTAAAAGGTCAACGAACAGATTCAGTGCTAGTTGACTAATTACTATAACATTTTGTTTGGTGAAACGATTTAAGTTGAAATTTTTAAGTTTGAGTTAGTTGATTTTTTTAAAAATTAGTTATAATTTTTATTGACTTTTCAGAAAAAGATAAAAACTGAGATGAAAAATTTAAATTTAAGATGTTTCACCAAACAGAGCATAAAAAAAAAAAAAAATGCAATGCTGGAGGTACAAGAGTGAAGATCATTTAGCACTTTTTTAATCTTTCAATTCCATTTCCTTTTTTTCTCCCTCTAAATTTCCAACAACATTTTTGCGGTTCAAGTAGATGACACGACAAAAATACGATGTCGTTTAGCTGTGGGATGAAGATTGGAGATGAAATGGATATATATGGTTGCAACTTTCTAATGTCAAAGAATATTCTATATAGCTTGCGTGTCCACACTGCAATGGATGAGGCAAAATTAATAATACACGAGCCAGTGAAAAACTAGCCACTTAAAGTCCTTTATTTTCGGGCTATAAATAGATGTTTGGTGATGGAGTTATAGGCGTCAAAAAACGACAAAGAGATCTGAGAGAGATCAGGAAGAGAAGGTCTTGTATGAAGATGAAGAGCCATGTTTGGTAGCCAAGGATGACTTGGCCTAAATCCTGGATAAGGATTCAAAAAATAATGTCCAAATGATTTTTACTGCTTACGAGACCCTTCGAACTGGCTTTTGGGCAAGTTCCTTTGGCTATCTGACTGGCTCTTGTCTTTCATGCCAGACTTTCATCTCCTTCCATTCGTTGCTAATTCTAGCCATACATTTCAGGTACTACTTCTATATTCATTCTTGAGTGCATTTTTGTAATATATGCCGTAGTTAGTTAATGTCTTTTTCGTATTCAGACCCATTTAGAGGTGGAAAATTTAGACTCTTAAGTCTCATGTTCGAAACTTGAAAGGTTTTCTTTATAATAATAAAGTAGATCTTCACAGTATCCCATATTGAAAAAAAAAATTACATAAATAAAAAAGTTAATTTCTTTTTCTTCTTGACAGATGTAATTATACTTGATAATATATATATATATATTTTTATTAGTTGTTGTGTAATAATGTATAGATTCTTCTTGCTGATGAGATGAGTAGTGTTACGGTACATACCAACATAAATATTCAGAGTAATGAAGCATGTCAAAATTGGCCTACCTTTCTGCATGGTTATTTACTTCTATATCTGCTTTTTACTTTTTTTCAAAAAATACCTCAGATTTTTTTTTTAAAATTTATTTTTTAATTTGCTTTTGTTTATTATGATTGGTATTTTTATTTTTATTTTTATTTTTTTTGGTTGTGGAATAAATTCCTTGGGTAGTATTTCATTAAATCATAGGCGTATTTAAGAGATTAGAATCTTCCTACTACTAACAAACAGTTTTATGTCTGCATACTATTTAACATCTAACTTTATTACGAATATGTAAAGTTTCAATCCCTCCCTTCAAATTTTTTTTAAAAGATGAACATTGAAGATATATTTATATTAACATAAAATTGGAGTTCGAAACCATAATGGGAAGCTTTCCTTTGTGAGTAGACAATTTTGTCCCCCTCAAAATAGTGACAAGAAGAATTTTACCTAATGTAACAAAAACATCTGAGCAAAACAATCTTGAAATATATATATATATATATATATTAATATATCACTTAATTCATGTTATTTCCCAAAAAAAAAAATCTTAATTTCTTATTGGGCTTAGATGGGCTTCAGTTGGGCCTCAAATGGGTCCATTTGTACTGCCTGTCTGTCATTTTAACCCACGTGCGCATACGGGAACGGATGAATGATGTCAAATCGTCAAATCAATAGCCAAAGAAGAAAATAAGAAAAAAAGAAAATCTAAACAAAACAAAACAAAACGCGAAAAATTAAATTAAAAAAATACAAACTTGGAAAAGATCTGAATCTCTTCGTTTCTCTTCTCTCCTTCTCTCAGATTTTTTGCTTTTTCCTCTTTTCTTATTTTATAATTCGTAAAATCTCCTTGAGATTGCAAGCCTCATCCTTGGGAACAGATCCAAAAGCCGCCATTGTTGGAAGCTCCGAGCTCGGAATTTTCTCAGAGGCGGAGGAGATGATAACGATCCCCTATTTGACCGCTTTGACCACCTACTTCAGCTACGGATTGCTCTTCGCCTTCGGCCAATTCCGTGACTTCTTCAGGAAGATTTTCGATTGGTGGAATTCCAGCAATCTCGAGGTCTCTTTCTATTATCTCATAACAATCTGTATATGTAAAGTGCTTATATATATATATATATATATATCCGTGTTGTATACGTTTGTTCGTTGTTTTTGAGCTGTAAATGATGGAGATTTTAATTGAACTAGGGTTTACGCGCCGATCTGTTTGGGACTTGAGGATTTCTACATTCGTCGTCTGTATCTTCGTATTCAGGTGTGAAAATTGCTGCTTTTGTTGGCTTCTGATTCTCTGAAGTAGAAATGATTTTGAGGTTGAATCCAAATGATGTAATTAGGCCTCATTATGCATAATTAACTACGTTTGGTTATAACTTAACTGATTAATCAGAAAGCAACGTCCTTTAAATCATAAATTTTAGGAGATTATTGGTTGTATCTTTGTTTTCCCCTTCTAATGTATATACAAGATGTACTGATAGATATTTGGCAGATAATAACAGAAATGCTCAAGTATATTCGAACATTCAGAAAGCATTGGACAAAGAAAAGGATATGAAGAAGAAAAAAAAAACAAACAAAAAAACTTTCGGAAATATCCTCTCTTGTATTGCAAGATTATGCAATTATAGTTGACGAAAATGGTGTATCTGGAAAAAGAAGTTTCATGATACATCATGAAACTAAAAGTAACTTGTTGGAAAAAAAGCGACAAAACAGTCATTTCAGATTTGTAGAATCTATAGAATTTGGATACTTGGACATTCATGATAATCGTGATAAAAATTTTCATGATGTGTTTCATTACTCGTTTAGGAAATGATAATCTCGTAAAAATATGGATAAAGAAGTAGATCTTTACTTCCTTGATTATGGCTATCAAGACAAACATAAATCTAATGCCTGATGTAGTAGGAACTGGATTATGATGTCTTTTCTTTGTAGGACTGTTTTGGACGACCAATAGCAAGTGCTCCCGATGCTTGGTTTGATGTGGTTGAGCGCTACTCTAATGACAATAATAAGACACTAAAGTAGGTCCTCTGGATTGTATGGATGTTTTCAAGTCGCGTTCCTTCGATTATTTTCATTTTTGTCCTTAAAATCTTTGGTTTTTTTGTGGATTACTCTAATTAACTGCGTCTTGTGCAGACGAACGACTAAGATAATTAGGTGCCTTAACTTGGGATCATACAACTATCTGGGGTTTGCTGCAGCTGATGAATACTGCACCCCTCGTGTAATTGAGTCATTGAAAACGTTTTCGCCAAGTACTTGTAGCACCCGTGTTGATGGAGGTATGTATGAGGTCTCGCAAGATTAATAATTTTACGTATGAGGTTTCTGGATCTGTAATAATTCATCTCTTTTACCAGGAACTACAACAATTCACAAAGAACTGGAGGATGCGTGGCGAACTTTGTTGGAAAGCCAGCTGCCATAGTATTTGGCATGGGTTATGTGACAAATTCCGCCATACTTCCAGTCCTTATTGGAAGGTATGTACATAAATTTGTTCGAAGTATTATTGTTCTCTATTCCTTCATGTGCGAACTGCATTTGTTCATGGCATTCATCTGCAGGGTGGGTTGATTATTAGTGACTCATTGAACCATAACTCAATCGTCAATGGTGCTCGAGGATCGGGAGCTACAATTCGAGTCTTCCAACATAACAGTAAGTTGTATTGGTATTCGAACACCGAACATAATGAATTCCCTGAAAATTTTCTTATGTATGACCATATTTTCTGTCTTTCCTTTAGCACCATCACACCTGGAGAAAGTTTTGAGAGAGCAAATTGCTGAAGGACAACCAAGGACACATAGACCCTGGAAGAAGATCATCGTTATTGTTGAGGGGATATACAGTATGGAGGGAGAACTCTGCAACTGCCAGAGATTGTTGCCATATGCAAGAAATACAGGGTAATTGCATTTCTTAAACGTAATTCTTGTGCACTGAACACCACACATCATTCGAAACTAACATAACGATAATTTTCATTTGAATATCACATTTATTTTCAGCAAAAGAGAACAATATCCTAAATGTCTTTGCATTTGTTACAGGCATACGTTTACCTGGATGAGGCTCACAGTATTGGAGCAGTGGGAAAAACAGGCAGAGGTGTGTGTGAATTGTTAGGTGTTGACACTGCCAATGTAGATATCATGATGGGAACTTTTACAAATCATTTGGCTCGTGCGGTGGTTATATTGCTGGTTCCAAGGTTTGTTTCAGGCAACAACATTAACCCTGTTCTGTTCAAAATTTATAAAAACCAAGAGATATGATTCTTCAGCTGATGGCTTTGTGTAGGCATAAATTTGTTAGCTCTTTTATACTACCGAAAGTAGAAATCTATTTGCCATTTACCAATAAGCATTATGATCATCCTTTTGGGGGCGTTTGGTATGCAGTAATCAGTAGGGATCAGATTACTGGGAAAGTGATTGAAGGAAAATGTATTCAGTAGCTGATTTTTCTTGTCGTTTTTAGGAGCTTGTAGAATATCTGAAATACACCTGCCCAGCCCATCTATATGCAACATCAATATCACCTCCAGCTGCCCAACAAATCATTTCCTCAATTAAAGTCGTTCTTGGAGAGGATGGCACTAGTAGAGGTATGAACAGTTCCTCATCGCAGTTTAGATGTTCTAATATTTCTCCCCAACCAGAGACTTCTCTTTCATTTGTTTGTGACTGAACCATTTCTTTCCAATTTAGGGGCTCAAAAACTTGCACGGATTCGTGAAAACAGTAACTTCTTCAGGTCAGAGCTGCAGAAAAATGGGCTTTGAGGTTCTTGGAGATAATGATTCTCCCGTGATGCCTATAATGCTTTACAATCCGGCAAAAATTCCTGCTTTCTCGAGGGAATGTCTCAAGCGACATGTGAGTTTTTTGGATTTTACACGACATAATATATATATATATATATATATATATATGATTTTGGCTTCAATATCTAGTTGATCACATCAAATCTTTCTATTGCAGGTGGCTGTGGTAACAGTTGCCTTTCCAGCTACTCCTCTCCTTCTGGCTAGAGCGCGTATTTGCATATCTGCCTCACATACCAAGGAAGAGCTCCTCAGAGCGCTCGAGGTACATCTCTAGTTAAATCTAAGCATCTCTTAACCTAATCAAATGCCTACATGATATGTCCACTCGATGCAATCTGTTCATAGTCGAACCGCATTTTGAAATGCATGCATGATGTATAGTTTGTGTCCAAGAATCAATTACATTAGTTGGTTGAGCCGGGCAAAACTAGAATCCGATTTTGATTACTTTAAACACAAGATTTGAAGACATTTTTTTGGTTTGTCGTCCGCGTGATATTTTTGCCGGTATTGTCCATGATTTCTCGCCCTTTTTTTTTTTTTTTTTTTTTTTTTTTTTTTTTTCCGGCAGGTTATCAGCGAAGTTGGTGACATGGTAGGTATAAAATATTTCCCTGCTGAACCGAATAAGCAACAGGAGGAGAACCTCATCAAAGAGGAATGAAAGAATTCCTAGTTTTTCAGTGAAACTGACTCTGTAACGAGCTTAGATCTCTCGTAGCCAACTAATTAAAGCTCTTGATAAAAACAAAAACAAAAAAAAACCGTCTATCACATGAGGCTTTTGGTAAAGCCTTGGAGGGGTTTTCTTTTTGTATCAGGAAATAGTTACTTGCCATCTAGTTTATGATTCTTCCGTTCTTTGCATATCTGTAAACACTGTTATAGAGGGTTTCTTTATTGTAACGATTATGTGATCCTTTGGATTTTGGTAATCAATTTTGTACAGCTATGGTTGAAATTAGCTCGAGACAGTCATCTCTTCTTATAAATTCAAAGAAATTCACGATAAGTAAGCTGAACACAAAAGATTCGCTCTTGCTTATTAAAGAGAAATGAAAATTTTATTTCCAATCTAGGAGTTCCTAACCAAACCCCCGAGCCGGATCGACACTAGATTCTCTGTGACAGTAGCATTACACCTATGTCTAGCATACTTTTGTTCGTTATCTATTCTAGTAAGAACAAGCTTTTGGACTTCATTGGTACATTATGTGATGTGATAGCATGAGACAACATAACGGCCAAAAAGCCACATCATTCTAATGATTAAAACGAAGCTTCCGTTTGTTTTCGACTGTTTGGATAGAGGCAACGCTTCATATAAAAAAGACTTGGAATGTAACACCTGAAATATGCACGAACAAAATCATTCCCCAGCTTGTCAACAATTTATTGTCGAATAAGAATACATTTGAATTTAAGGTAACAGTTGAACAGTTTTGTCCAATATATAGTATAAAAAAAAAAAACTAGTAACAGGAAAGCGAATCCTAGATGACATGTCACAACTTGTTAGTGGCTTAGATTTATGTAGCGCTGACCAAGTTCATTTATGCGATAAAAATCGATGACAATGACATTTTTGAAAACTTCTCAAACTTCTCACCATCGAAGGCGTGTTTACTAGTACTAGAGAAAAGGCATGGCTGTATGTAAATCCTGTTCCTCTTGGAAGGGAATGCCGTCACTAATAATGCGTTTACTACTTTTCTTGACCTACAAGGCATCCCATTCAAACCTATCAACTAGATTTATAGCAATAGCTCTTTTCTCTACGCATTCCATTCCTAAGTCGGTGAGTCCACATGAAAGATGAAATTAGACAACCGATCATTGACAATCCAACTACGTCCCCACCAAACTCTAGCTATGCAATGGTTTAAAAATCCATCTGACCATCGCCAAACTTCTTCACATTTCCTCTTGCAACTTTAGGAATCATCTCGGACTCACCGGCAAATTCAATTTCTTGAATACATTCAGTAACTGCAAACAACAATCTCATTTCACCATCATTCTAGTATGGACAGTAGGTGCCTCAATCATCACGACCATTAACTAGTTATCGGATCAGCAGGGCACTGTGTCATTTGCTCCAAAAGAACCTTAGCTAAGAACTAAACACAAAATAGTTTGTCTAAAGATGCAACGATAAAAGGCTAACCGATAATCAGTGATTGTCCATAGTTATTTCTGGCATAGCCAAGCTAATATATTTCTAAGTTGATATGAAGAGGGCACTAGTTCCTCAATCACAACACAACTATTTAGGGATCCACGGACAAAAATAACTGATATGATTTAATTATCTGAGCAATAAGATCCATTTTTCCATAGCTAACGAACTTTAATCGAAATCTTTACGGTTTTCATAGAGATTTACACCTAGCTCTTCAAAGTTTTCTACTTTATATAGCCAAAACCAATTATGGGCATTTCTTCATATCATGTACTAGCACAAACAATATGAACAAGTTACAACTAACACTAAAGCAAATAACAGAAACAGAAACAGAAACAAAGGCATAAAAAGCAGCAATAAACTCAAAAGAGAAATCGAAACTACTCAATTCAAAGTTGGAAAAACTTTTATACCAAAAGCTCAAACCAGTTTTGTTGTTGTTTTTTTTTTTTTCACTTCAGACATGCACTTACATTGCCATGGCTGATAATTTCCCTTCAGCAAGAAAAGCAAGAAAAACAAGAACCCCCACAACAAAACTCATGAAAAGCCCTTCCCAAGCTTCTGAATTGCGCAGAACATTTTCCTCCTAGAACCCACTGCATTTATCCCCATATCCTTGAGATCTTCCAGAGTTAACATCGGCAAAACCTCGTCATCAACCTCGTGAATCTCGAACACGGGTGCATATCGACCTAACCCTAACCCATTAAGCCAGACCCTGACCCCATCTTCTCCGCACCTCCCTCGTCCGCCATGGCCGTTCCTGTCTCCGCACTTCCATTCCCTTGCTTCGGTATCGGAAGGACCGGACAATTCCATTCCGTCATGGTGGTCGGAAACCCTAGCCCTAATTTGCCTCCGATTCCCGTGATAAAGCACCTCCCTGTCGTTCCCAATTCCATGGCCCTCCACCGCTAGATTCTCCAGCGAGTGAATCGGACTCTGCTCCTTCAACGGACTCTCCGAATTCTCAACGTCGAAATCCCTGTTCCCGTCGTCGACGTCTTCTCCGGCGCTGTATTTCTCGTCCCCTTCTAGTAATCCACCGACTACTCCGGCGTCTCCGCCGCCGCCACCGCCTTCGTCGAGCTTGGAGGAAATCCAATTGGATCTGATCCGCTTGGTGGAGAGCGAGCCTCGCTTTTTGGAATCCTTGAGCTTCCAGCTCCCAATCGCCATGGTCTCGAGATTCGCGTCCCTAATTTCCCTCTCGTCCGACTCTAGGGCATCGTGGGCGTCGCTCCCGGAGCTGAAGTTGATCAGAGACCGCGTCTTGGAGGTCTTGGCAAAGTCTCTATTGCTGCTCCGCTGGTTTTGGTTGTGGTTGTGGTTGTGGTTAGGGTGAAGGTGGTGGTGCTCGATTGGGAGCTTCCACTGCTTGGCCGTGCGTCGGACATGGGAGTCGTAGGGTTGGTCGCCTCCGATGTCGCCCAATCGGACGCTCGGCCTCCGCTGCTGCCGCTTCGATCCAACGGTCTCCGACGAGCCCATTACCAGCGCTGCTCCTCCTCCTCCTCCTCCTCCTCCTCCTCCTACTCCTCCTCCGCCGCCGCCGCCGCCGCCGCCACCGCTAACGGCGCCGACTCCGCCGCCGACGCCGTTGATCTGAGACTCCGGAGGCTGTATCTCCGCCATTTGTTTGAATCCCAAGAAAAGAGTTTCTATTCCTTTTACCTTTTCCTCTCTTTTTTTTTTTGGGAAATTTTTTTTTTTTTAGTTTGTAGAGAGAGAAACAAGAAAATGCGTGTGCAAACTGAGAGGGATTTAAGAGAGAGAGAGAGAGAGAGAGTGAAGTAAATAAAAGAGATTGATAAGAGAGAGAGAGAGAGGTTGTGTTTGGAGTTTAGAGAGAGAGAGAGAGAGAGAGAGAGATGCTGTTTGAAGCCAAGTTCAGGGAAGAAGCTGTCGTGGCATTTGAACCGTGACGCGTGTCTCCTTTTTTATAAGTGCTTTTATTTTTTGGCCAAAATATCAAACATGTTCTTTCCCATTTTTAATGTAGAGAAACCAAATAGATCCTGATAAGTTAGAACATTCATATAATTATTGACTAAAATATAATTTATGAGTATTTATATGTCACTTAAAGTTTTCACTCCCTGTGTGAGACTTGTCAAAGTGATAACTAGTTTTTTTTTATTTTTTATTTTATATATACACAGAAGCAATTACACACACATTTCTCATAAAGGGAGATCACCACAAAGATCTTCAAGATAAGAAACCAAGTAGATTCATAAATGGATCCCATTAAATTACAATTTCTAGACAATTATTGACTGAAAAATAACTCATATACACTTATATGCCAGTTAAATCTTTACTATTTTTTGTCTTTCATATAGAAAAAGTTACAAAAATAAAAGGCAATGTGTGCAGTGAATAGTGACTGCACACTTAAGGTGCATTTGGTTCGCCGGTTGGAGATAAAAATTTTAAGCTGAAATTGATTAATTTTTTAAACTAATTATAATTTTGTTGATTTTTCAGAAGAAAATAAAAAATGAGATGAAAATTTTGAATTAGAAATATCAATCAATGGAAGCTTTTTTTTTTTTTTTTTTTTCTTTGGTTAAAAATTCAAACGAAAACTTAATATTACGATAATTACATAAGATATATATAATTAAAATTCTAAATTGACAATATATGTAGCATTTTGACACCCATAAGGGTGGATGGGTTGGTAAGGGTAGGTGCATTTGCTAGCTTCTCCCCTTTGTCCATCCGAGTTTGACTCCCGTTGCCTCCTCTTAGGTTTCGCTCCAGTTTCGGCTGTTGAAGTATTGGTTTGATGATGACAAGGTAGATCCTGGATGGCCGACTAAGAAAAACTATTATAAAAAACCCGTCTCGTTACCATACCTTGGGGAAGTAGTTCTTGTCTGTGGGGTTGAAAATCTGAAAATGATGAAATCACCCTCAGATCCTTTTTTATTCACCAAATAAATCTATGTAGCATTTTTCCCAAAAAATAATAAGCAATATTTTTATGAAACTCACAAGTAAACAACGTTTTGATATATTTGACATAATGGAAATTTATCGAATAAATAATTTATACTATTTATTTATTGTTTTAATATATTCGAAATAATGAAAATTTACTAGATAAATTATTTAGTTAGAAAATTTACAATTTACTATAATTATATTGATAAATGGCAAATATAAGACCATACTGAAGAGAACAAATATTTTTACTATATTTTAGTTCATTTAATCCTTAATAATATGAAGCAAACATGAGGTGCCTTACAATTATTATGATGTAGATTAATATACAATGTGATAACAACCTTCAAGTTTTACCTTTCTGTAATATATTTTTATTTCATTGGAATGATGAATGATTTAACAAGATTTTAGTAGGGGGTCCTTAACTGAGATTGGCGTTTGGTTTTGGATTTGTGTTTGGTGTGTTAAAAGAAAAAAAGGAAAAAATATTTGTTGGCCATTTTTCTTGGTACTTGTCTAACAGAAAGCCAAGCATTTAAAGACTCGGAGGTTGCAAAAAAAGTTCTGATCGTTTTGCTGGTTCAGAGCCAAACATGCCGCAACTACTTAGACAAACCCAAAATGGAAATGGATTATTAAAGTTAAACTTTCATGCGTCAAATGAGTTGTGGGAGACTTTGCCTAAAAATGGAAATTTCCCCCACTTTTGTAAAAGCCTGAAAAATCAATAAATTGAGCCAATTGGAATTTTTGGACGAGACAATGATTGATGGAGGGGGAGGATAAAGGTAATGGCCCTTTTAATGCTCCATGGCTAGTGGTTTCTTTTTTCTTTTATTATTATTATTATTTTTAATTATTACCAACAAGTCAAAAATATTTCAATTACAAGTTGTGTTAGAAATTGCCATTAAGAGTAAAAAATAGAAAATATCAAGTAGGAATTTTGGATAAGGAAAACAAGTGGTCCTCAAACCACTTGTACCACACAAGTCTCAAAGGCCACTCAAAGACCTGGTTTCATTTTGTTGAGCACATCTCTTTGGAATATAACACAACAAGAAAGTAGAGGAAGAAACAAACACATAGATTTATTCGCACGGTGCTTTTTAATAAGATATAATAGAATACGTCTTGTTTATTTCATGATATGCGTGGAATGGCTATCACAATTCGAAAAATATTTATGACTTTCAGTATCTCATCAATGGCGTCTCTTGCATTACTGGGCACTATATAACCAATCAGCAGAGTATGCAGTAGAAAATGTAGCAAAAAATGTTTTGGAAAAAGGCTGGCTTTGTTATCCTTCAAATCAATTGCTTGGAATCGAAGTAAAAGAAATGATTTTACAGTTGTATAAGCAGCTAACAGCGAGAAAAACTCTAGCAAATCAAATATTCAAATCTTAGACTACATTCTTTTCCCGGGGGTATGGAAACACTTACAGAAGTATAGAGAAAACAATTCTTATATGTTGAACGGGCCAAGTTGTTGATGCTCTCCAAAAAATTTTGAGCAGCTTCTGCTTTTGCTTTCTGCGCCAAGAAAGCTCGCAAAGCGTGTCAGGTTGCTCCGAGCGAAGAACGCAAAATCCAGCGACTTGAGATTTAACTTGTTGGCACGGTGCAGAGCATGCCATGCTTAGGGTCATGCTCCAGAGGGTACATTGTTGTGCCTCTTACATATTTCTGATGGTCCATGGCAATTCTTCTGAGGTTTTCCATACGCTTGTGTTTAACTTGCTTCTTTACTATTGAACATGCACCGAGTGGATCTCCAGACCCTGCTCCAGCTCTCCTATAGACATATAGAAAAGCAAAAATAGATGTTCAAGTTTCAAGCAAAAGTAAGCCAGACATGGTAAAGGAGTTTGCTTTGAACCAAGTCACGGTCTCAGACATTGATCTTCTTGTAATCTGATTACCTTTAATTCCGACCTCAAACTGCGTGAACTCATATAAACTGCTAGGCCCACTAACTAGTTTTACATCAAGACGAGCATTTCGAAAGAGTAAATCTCTCATTTCATATGCCATAAATATAGAGATAGCTGATAGCTTCGAACACCTGTATCCTATTCTTTACCATGTAGGTCATTGTTTTCAAGAATAAGTATTCTGGATGCGGGTGACTCTACGGGCAGCAAATACAACTGATTTATGATCAAACTTCTGACAATTTATATTAGCTGCCTATTTCACAAAACAAAAAAAGAAAAAAGAAAATAAAATAGAAGTTTTCAATGGACGAAGATGAAAATCATAGAAGGTTCGGTTACCTTAAAACTTTCTCTGATGCAATTCTAGCAGCTTTAACTGTACCTCTGTCTGGTACCCATTTCACAACACGGTTTGGATCAGCTCGCATTGGAGAATGAATTTTGATGAGCTGAACAAGTCGGAAGCAAGCAATGTCAAAACAACAGTGAAAAAGATAACAACGTACGGATGAGGTTTCAGAAAACATAAGAAAGGCAAAGGAGCACTTAAAGACTTACACCCAAACACTCCATCAATTGGTAGTATGCCCGGCCATGCAAAGGGGTATGACCTTGTCGAGATTCCGAGAAGTATCTAGTCCTAATACCATATTAATGAGTTAATTTTAAACATATCCAAAATAATGAGAAACCATTTAATCAATTAACAAAAGGTAGAAGGGTATATTTTTACCATTCTTTATAGCCTGGGTCCACAGTGAAACCATACATATCAACAGAGTCGCATATAGAGAGAGCAAACTCAAGAGCCTTGAGCCCAGTTCCTTTTGCTGCAGAACCAAAGGAAGTGCCCAGCATGAGATATACCGGGTTTTTTATTGGAATTTCCTGCACAAAATGAACCAAAAACGTTGTAATAAAGGTGGGAAGTAGTAAGCTAGCCATTAATGATAAGCTGTATTCCAAATTATATCATGAAACTACTAAAATTGAAACATTTTGAGAATACATGTGAACTAGTTTTCAAAACCAGATGGGATAAATGTTTTGAATTTATCTCCCCTTTTTCTCTGTTATCACGGACTTTCCAATATCTCAGGAAGCAGAAACTTTACAAGTAAATGAATGTTTTTGCTAAAATCTCTAAAGGCGGTCAGATGTATGATTATATGTTTATGTGTACTTTTATGCATGACCAAAACATGCTCACTGATTACAAAACAGCAAATGGCCCCTTGAAAGTTTCTTAACAATTTCCAAACAATGGCCTAAATAGTTCAACTTTTACTCCACTAAATTTGATTGGATCATCTCTGCCTGCAAAAGTTTTATTTATTTCTTTTTAAATGATCCCTGATCTACATAAAACAACTGGTATGTATCCCTTCATGAAGAAGAAAAGCATAATAGTTAAGCTTTCACAAGGAAAAAGTAGATAAGAATGTACAAACCCGAATCATCTGGTTCATAATGTCGTGAATAGTTGTTTTGACTATCAACACCTCCTTCCTCGACTCTGCAGAATTCAATCAATTAGTTTCTTCTAACAAAATTCCCGAGATTTTAAGTTACAAGAAACCTAGCTTCATGGACGATACCATCTAACTCTACTACTTTATCAAGAGCTTTAGCAGATCCCTGTTAAGAAGACGGAATGTACTTTTGCTACCCACATACTCGGTGTAGTTCTGGAAAAGCAACAACAAAAATTCAGGGTAAGAAATATTTATAGAGTTATTACAACATCAAATTTCGTTACTGTAAAGCATCAGCTTCACCTGGATTGGTGCACCATTTTCTCTAAATACAGCATTGTATGTATCTATCTCCTTGCCAAATTTTGTTTTCAAAAGATCTCCCGAGTTTCCAATAACAGCACATCGTCCAAACTCCCGAGGAAAATATGGAGGCGTTTCAGGGAGTACTAGTGACAGTTTCTCCATGCATAACCTTTTATTCTTGCAGCGGTTTCTGCAATAAAACAAATCCTTAAATTAAACTCGTACTAGTGCCACAGATAACCCTCCTTAAATTAAATAACCATTTGCTACAACTGAGTCTCTTGTACATTACTTACAAAAGTTGTCCTTTATTAATCCTACGCCACGCATAGTCCTCCCAACCATTTGGTAAAGAATCAATGAACTCTCTAGTCAGTATCGTAGTACTATTCGAACCTGAGCAATCAACTCACTGAATAACAATCAATTGTAAAGCATAAAACTAAACCTCAAACAAGCATGTCAAGTGGGGGAAAAAACGATTTGGTGAACAGATAGAACCCGAAAGATTTGCCTGAGCCTTAAAGAAACAAATCACAAATAGAAAACGAAAACCTATGCATGTATGTTGTCGAAGAGTTCAAGCACGCAACAATGCAAGACGTTATGAATCATAAGGTGAACCCACCTGCTCCCATGTAGCCACAGCTTCACAATATTAAAGTCGTATGATACACCTTCAAGTTCACCAGTTTTGGGATCTTTCTGTTCCAATATAAATTCCAAATAAAAACCAAGTGAGAGGAGAGCAATCATTAGATAACCAACTTTTTTTTTTGGTATCATAATTCACGAGATATTATTTGGTAGACCAGGTGTACCACGTCATCATGCTTACATGAAACACCCGTCCAATAAACAATTGACATTTAGGTGATTTGCTAATGTTACTTTATCCATTCCTAAATTCCTAATCACTATTTTCTTTCCTAATAAATTTTACTTTATTTAGGTGATTAACATAGAGTGGACATTTACAAATCACACGAATGTCAATTGTTTATTAGACGGGTGTACCAAGGATTGCATCCTAAAAATCAATCTTAAAATGCTCTTATTTGACCATACAATAAGTATGACCTATAATACATTCTCGAGTGTCGTCTCTTAATCTATTCGTTCTTCACGTCAGTCATAGTGGTCCGTATGATCGTTCACGCCTAACATCCGTTAGTCGTTTCACTTGCTTCTTTTAATTTTATGTGATCGTTCTTATTTCACACCCATGAATCACTTTTTTTTTTTTTTTTTGATAACCGTGGTGTCCGAGACTTTGCCCCAACTAATCCACGGGACCCATGCAAAGCGCCCCTTCCACAAGGATCAGGTAAATCTCAAACTTTTGCCCGTGGGCATGGCCTCAAGGAATTGTTAGCACCCAATGGGAATCGAACTTTAGACCTAATGCTTCATGAGGCACTAAGTCCAAGTGAATCACTTCACTTGCAGGTTTCATTTGTTTCATTGGGCATCCCCCTAAACCCCTGGTTGATAACATGGTACACCTGGTTCACTAAATAATTCAGAAACATAAACATAGTCTTAATAGACTTTGGGCTTGCTTGGCAGAGCTTTTTAGAAGTTGCATTTGGCTTCCTAAGTTCAAAAACTGCTTCTAAAAGTGTTTAGATGATCTGTCAGAAGAGCTTTTAGTCTCAAAAAGAGCTTCCTAACAAGTCAAAAAATTTGATTTCCGAAAAAGCTCTTATAATTAGACTCGAAAACTTGGATCAGAGTTTAAGAAGACATTATAAACTCTATTTTAACATCTTTGTTACTTATTATGAAACTTCAACATCATTTTGACTTCAAAAGCTTTTTTTAAAATCTATTAACATAAAAGCTCTTTTTAAAATGTGATTCTCAGACACTTACTGAAAAATCACAACTTTTGCTTCTCTTCTTCTACCCAAACAGGCTCTTTATACCAAACTCGAGAAAAACTTACCCATTTGGGAATGGTATCACTGGGAAATTTCATGGTTACTTGGCAATAATCTCCTTTACTAAAAGCTTGTAAACCTAATCCATTCGCACTCTGCATCATCATCATTGAATTAATTACATACTATATACATATATACATATAACATATATATATATATATGAAAAAAACAGTTTGATATCATAGTAATAGCACAATATTAACAAATTACAATTCAGAATAACGAAGATACGACAATTCATTAATACATAGAGTAATTAAGTGCCAATTTAACTGTCCAAAACACGAAATTTGAGAAATATTTCTCAGAAATATTCTTAAGAAGAAAAGAAACTGACCACACACTTCTGGAAATCGCTCTGCAAAGACTGCAAAGTCTCCAAATCTTCATCCGAAAGCGAAAGCTTCCCATCTGTTGAATTCACCGCCATTTTCATGACAACTCACACAATTACGCAATACAATGTATAATATACCTATATTAAAATACATATATGCATATATATATACACACACACATACGGAGGTTAGAGACGCCGGTGACGTAGATGAAGATGGCTGCGAATCCAGATGCCAAAGAGACGAGGAACGCGAGCTGCAAAAGCCTCATCTACCCACCAATTTCACCAAAATCCACTCACCACGAGAACTAGTTCAGGTGATTCAGCGAGAAAGACGAAGATTTTCTTCTTCTTCTTCTCCTTTTTTTTTTGGTTTTCAGTGCCTGGATCTGATGAAAGACGAAGAGAGGGAAACTGACAAACTGAGAGTGTAGATAGAGAGAGAAAAAGAGAGAGAGAGAGAGAGAGCACTTGAAGATTTCTAACTTCAGATTCAGCCCAGTCCAGACTACGGCCCAACGCAAAATTGGCCATTTTTTGTGTCGTTTCGTGAAATACTGTCGTTTAAAGTTTTTTGTCGTTTCCTATCCCTTTTGCTTGTCTATTTACTATTTTTGCCGTTTGTCGTCTTTTTCTTAAGCTATCGTCGTTCTCTAGACTTGTTGCCTTTTTTTTTTTTGTCGTTTTTTTTTTGGGCCATTTCTTGTGCTCATGAGTCCTGTCGTTTAAGGTTTTATTGTGTCTTACTCTTGGTGTCGTTTTTTCACTGATCAAGGAAAGGCAAATTATTTGAACTAAAATTTATACATTTAATTCCTAAAATTATAGGATAATTACTCATCATTATAATTATGAGTAGTAGTGCGTTATACAAATCTTTTTGGCCACCATCTCGGATTTCTTCTCTTTCACCTTTAGAGAAGAATAAACTATAATCAACATAGATTAAAAGTAGAATTGACATTTAAAAAAATCCATGGTGTCCATACACTCGATTATTAAATAGAAGAATGATAAAAAGGAGTGAAATATCAAGAAGTTTATCATTAGCGAGAAAATTACAAGAAAACTTACAAAACAAATCATATTTTGGATTGTTATACTATGTAGCAATATAATCAGATACACGGTGACTTTAAAAAAAAAAAATTTAAAATTAAAAAGGATTTATTGATCAAAAATCAATAAAGTAAAAAAAAGGACAAAATCATCACTTCTATAAAGTTAATGGAAACTGATAATGCTCCTGTTCCTCATGTTTCTGTCGTTTAAGCATACTATATGTCGCTGTCCTTTTTTGTCGTTTTTCACAATGTTGTTTTTTATTCTGCCGAGTTGAATGTTATTGTCGTTTTTCAATTTGTTGTAATCATAGTTTCTAATGCCTTATAAAAAAAAAGGGCCGTCGCTAAATTTCCTGTCGTCAAAGGAGATTGTGTTCTCTTACCTTTTGGTCGTTATCACTTTTTTCCCTCCGTTTTTCAGTATGGGTTGCCGTTTTATCCAGTATTTGTATTTTTAGTCGATTTATTTATCTTGTGTCGTTTATAAATTGTTGACATTATCTTTTATCTTTTTTTATTTCTTTTTTCCTCTTTTCTTTTCGAGGTTTCTCGTCATGTTAAGTTTATTTGTTTGCGCCGTTTAAGTAAATTAACACTATGCTGTCGTTTTTCAAGTTGTTGTCATCATCGTTCTGGTTGTTTTTTATTTTTCCTCTTTGCGGTTTTTCGTGTTGTTGTCATTTAAGTTTATTGTTGTTTTCTAACCTTTTTGTCTTTGTCCATCTTTGTTGTCGTTTTCACGAGTTTTCCTTCATCCAATTGTTGCCGTTTTGTACGTTCCTGTCGGTTTAGCTACTGATGTTATTATCATTTTTGCTGCTTCTTCTTCTTCTTTTTTTTTTTTTTTTTTTTTTTTCAGAAACTTCTCATGTTCCTGTCGTTTAAGTCCATAGTACTCGTCACCTTTTTTTTTTTCTTCCGCTCATCTTTCACTTTGTTATCTGTTTGTTGTCCTTTTTTCTTTTCTTTTATTTTCTTTTTTCCTTGCGTCGTATTCGGTTTGTTGCTCATTCTTACCTTTTTGTCTTTGCCCATTTTATCATTTATTATTAACTATACTGTCGTTTGTTCAGTAGTCTCCTCTTTATTTATTATTACCCTTTATTTATTTATATTGTTGCTTCTTTCATTTGAATTGATTGTCGTTTCTCACCTTTTTGTCGTAGTCCAGTTTTTCACTTTTTGTTGTCGTTTAATCGATTACTCTCGTTTCTGTTTTTATTGTCGTTTTTCAAAAGTTGTTTTCATCATTTTTGTTGTTTCTTTTTGTTCCGTTCATTCAAAGTTATTTGTCGTCTCTTTTTCCTTATGGTAGTTCTATTTTTGTCGTTTCACTGGTATGTTGTCGTTTTTCTAAGTGTTGTCATTTGGTGTTCCTGTCGTCTTGCATTCCTTTGCCTCTTTGTCGTTTCACTTGTTTCTGTCGTTCTTATGATTTTGTTGTTAGTTTGCTTTAATCATACTTTCATTTTGTTGTCCATTATTGGAACTTTCTTTAAAGGTGTTGTCGTTTTTTCTCTTTTTTGTCGTTTCCTGATATCCAAATTCAAAATTCCCACAAAACAAACTAAAAATTTGAATAACATACGTATAGAAAACAATATTTATAAATTACATAGTATATAAAAACAAATGTATATAAGGGTGAGATGAGATAGAAAGTGTTATAATATAAAATAATTATTAACTCACCTCCTAACAGCTTAAGCTTTTAGTATAGATTGATAAACCAAGTGTAGCAGACTTAGATACTTGCTTTGTTGAAAATAGAAGATCAATGTCACCACACGAATCTCTTAATTACGTATGAATAAGGAACAAAAAAAAAAAAGAGAAAAAAAAATGAAAAAAATGAAAAAGAAATGAGTGAAAAAAGTTATTGAAGCTTCTGAAAAAAAAAAAAAAAAAAAAAAAAAAAAAAAAATCTGTGTAGAGCATTGTCAAAGAGCGTAGTCAAAACTAGACAAATTGCTGTGAAGCGTATGTGAACTTGAACGAGTGTATCTCTTATCCTGTGCCGATCTCGATTTAGAGCTAAGAAGTTGTTCCCATCCCTATCCCAAGTTCTATTAGCAATCTCTCATTTCCGCTCTATTAGAAAGCAAATGGCCCGTCCTCACAGTGAAAATGCCATCCCAAGGAAAGACCCAAAATTGACTTTTTTTTTTTTTTTTTTTTAAAACACTCAGCCAAGATCCAACTCCAGGTGTGCTGGGCAAAAGAAAGAAGGAAAAGAAAAAAAAAATGAAATGTATTATTCAAACTTTTTGATCCTTAATTAATTGAATAGTTTCTTATAAAAATTAAAATTAAAATAAAATAAAAAAGTTGATACTTGACTATTCCAACAAGGACTGGAGAAGTCGGCAAGATGGGCAGGTATAGCTTAAATGGCTATCAACTTGATTAATTATATATAGTTTTTATTTTTCTTTTTACTGAAAATGAACCAATTAACAGTTCAAAACTGTTGATTTTTATTTTTGGCATTTTACCAATTGTCAGTAGCTAGTTTGTGGGGCCCTAAACTTATGATATATAACTTCAGATTTCCAAATTTCTCTATTTGGCTGCTCGTATCACAAGTTTAATAAAGATATAATTATGTGGACATGGATATATCTAAAACAAACATATATAACACCCACGTCTCAGTGTTTGAGATAATGGTATAGCTAGAGTGGTTCCATTACCCATTACTCCGGAGCCAATTGGGCTCTTGTCCTGTCAACTTTTATTTTATTTTTTGAATTTAATCTAAAATATCTTTACGTTTTTTCTTATTTAGCTATATTAATAAAAATTGATTATTTCTATATAAATTCATAAAATCTTATCCTTTATGTATTTCACCGCTGGAAGAATAATATACCGATTCCGTAGCTGCTTTTAACCAACAAAGAGACCAGAGAAGATTTTTATTTTATTTTTTTTACCATGTTTTGCTCATATAGAACCCACGTCTGACTGTCTTATAGAGATTTCTCTTCTTCTTCTTCAACATTCTCAACGTCTTTTTCACAGGCTCTATAAAAAGCTATCTAGCTATCTATTAGATCTACGTGATTTTCAACACTCAAATGTGAAAACTACCTTCTTTTCCACACACACAAAAAAAGAAAAAAAAAAAGAAAAAAAAAAAAAGGTGAAAACTACAGATAGCTAGGGGCTAAAAAGGACAAAGATGCTAAAAATTTGACCATTCGAAAATGTGTCGAATTCTATAGTACATTAACAAATAAATCAAAACAAAAAACAAAAAAACAAAAGTCCCAAAAACTTTAATCGTCACAAGTAAAACTTGACTTTTGTTCATAAAATAGTCTTTCAATTAAGTTTAGTTAACCGACACTTATGCAATATTAATCATTTGGAAGAGAATTGACGATAATGTGTGTGTGTTCTATCTATATGCATACATATATGTACATATATATATATGTCTGTATGTTTACTAAAAAATGTATATATATATATATATAGATATATATGTATGTATAAGGAACAAAGGAAAATAGAACAGGTGGGACTAAAGTTCCCTTCCACACCAAATTTTGGGACAGCCCATGCCTTAGCTGCAAGGGGAGATATGGACACCACCCTATTAAATCAATGTCACCTTCTATCTTCTCTCTCTCTCTCTCTCTCTCTCTCTATGGTAGACAAAAGGGACAAGGCCATTCAATGGCCAGGGGTCGGAGCCATGAGTGCTTGCCCCTCCATGGCCCCGGTGTGGTCCCCTCATGACCCACCGGCCTCCCCCACCGCGGTCTCCACCGACCCGAAACCACCGCAACTAGACTGGCCCTTGCCTCTGCGCGTCTCTCTGCAAATATATAATTTATGATGTGTATACGTACATAAATTTATATAAAATGAATCTATATATTATGTATCATTATCGACAGCACCCTCTCACTTCCTTATCTATATCTTAGCCCAAAGGAAAACAAAGAAACCGAACAAATTAATTGTATATAGGCTAGGAAAGCTTTAAATATTTGAGAGTAATGTGGACCAGGTTTTTGATGTTTCTCTCTTTTGTTTTGTTGGCTAGTGCAAGTTCGGCCAAGCAGCCGGAGACATCACCCGGCGACATGTTTTCTGCCGTCTTTTTGATGTTTCCGGGAAAGTGTGGTCAATTTTTTTTATGAACCCTAGATATATATATATATATATATATATTCATATACAAGTTGAAAAGAAGAAGAAGATCATATAATTATCTCCACTTGTAGCTCAAATTTCGCTATGCTACATATATAATGTTATGTGAAATTTTGTGACAGTTTTAAGAGGATTAAAAGAGAGCGAGAGAGTAAGTATATAATGGTTGTTAGCTATCTTTTTCGTGTACTTTGACCACATGGATGACCAAAAGACTAATATATAATAGAAATTAATGAAAATGACACACTATATATAGTCTTTGAGAGGGAAATTATCGTGTGGAAAAAGGACAAGAGATGGGGAGTAGACGCAACAAGAATGTGTAGTGATTTTCTATGGAAATTGCTAGACTATGATAGCTACCGGTTTGTTTCCGTCTATATTTTTTAATCTCACTCTCTCTCTCTTTGGAATACTATTCCAAAAAATGATTACTAAACTTTACATTAGATCATCATGATATTTTTGTACGATCTAACATTTAAAATGTTTCAAAACTAATTGCTAATCCATTTTGGGATGAAAAAAAAAAATTTATATATATATATATATTCCTCACCTTATATCTATGTTGAAATCAATCTAGCTAGACGTAATAAATATATGTTGTCATGGGTTCGAATTTTATTCTTGACATGCACTAATTGGTTTTCCTTCTAAATATATGTTAGTATAATGTTTTCAAGGGATTTATAACACACTTCAATCTAACTGCCAATCATGCACGACTTAGGTGTTGTTTTCTTTTTTTCTTTTTATTAATAGTTATCAAACATAATGACCAACTTATTTCATCGAATCAAGATAGATTGCGATTAGTTCTGAGACATTCTAAATGTCAAGAACCAAACTAAAATTTAGTGTAAAGTTTGGGGATCATTTTCATATTAACCTTTTTTTTTCCCAATAATTTTTTTTTTCTTTTAGCTGATCAAATGGAATTAGCATGTGGTTGTGCTATACTTTATATGCACACACCTTATGTCAAAAAATTAGGACGCGTTAAACACACGCATAACACATAGGAGACTTTTGTAGCATCTAAATATATATATATATATATATATCGATTCAGATTAAACTAATTAAATATAAAATATCAGAATTTTTTTTCGCCGAAAAGAAATATCCGATTTAGATAAGATTAATCTATTTCTAAAAAAGTTCACATTGCACATTAAAATGCTAAGCATTAATTATAAGTGCCTTAACAATCCAATTAAAACGTATATGTCACCTGTTAACTCCATAAATCAAATCAGATCATTGATGTCTTGTTTTGTTACCCCGACAAACCGAATCCAACAATTAGATCCTACTTAATCTCCGCGCCAACGAATGAAAACAAAAGAAATAAACCACATGCATGTAACATCATTTCAATTCATAATTAACTGAATCATTAACCTCTAATGCGGCCAATTAATTATACAACTAATTAAACAACGATTAGATGTTCCACATTTTCTTTCTTTCCCGTCAAGGTCATAGATTTGAGGTTCTATAGTCAATATTGCTCATCAAATCAAGAAAAAAAAAAATTAAAATTAAAGACCACAGAATACACATGGATGTCGGCTAGCTAACACAAACAGGTAAAGCGAATAATCAAACTCACCGATTAGTCTCATCATCGTATCATGCATATACATAAACATGCATATATGCTTCTATCACGTCCCCATATATGTATATAACATAACAAATATACATATTAATATATATATATATATATATTTTCATGACATGCCATGAGACGTATAGCTTTTCCTAGCCATATGACATAACGATATGGGATGGAGACTAAAGATAAAAAAGTGTACTTACCCCAATTTTTGAAAAGAGATATTGCAGAAAAAGCTTTAATGATATTATAAAAACAATGGGATTTAATTAAAGAGAGCTAAGCAATATGGCAAGGAGAGTCTCAACCTTGACGTTCAAAGGCAAGTGATGTCTTATATGCATGTGTATATGTGTGTGTGTATATTGCTGATCACGCAAGCACGTGTCATATTGGAAAGTTAGCAAGGAAGTCTCCAGGTGAGGTTACGTGGCCACCTGAGAAAGAAAACCTGCATTGCCATTGGCTAGCTTTATATTAGACAAATTGCACAGGATAAACCTTGTACGTTAAAATATGTGTAAATATATATATATATAGCATATTTATGTGTTTTGTCTTCGTGAATATGCTACCAATTTGATGTGGCTAATTAAATTATGGACACGTGCCTATCTTTCTCTTATTTTTCTTTTCTTTTTCTTTTTCTTTTTTTTTTTTTTTTTTTTTTTTGTATTTGGTTAGGTTTTCATGACAAGTGTCGAGCTGGTGTGGACGTTGCTTTGTACAACTCAGCTCATGATCTTTCAAATGCTGACTTGTCATGGAAAAAAAAGTATACATGACAGATTTGTATATATATGTATAAATGTATGCATGGCCTTGCCTTTGAGTTGATTTGGGAGTATATGGTGTTCCACAAAATGGGGGACAAATGGCTTTGTTATCATTTGCCTTATATATAACTTTATGCATGAAATTATCTAGAAATACAGTTTTCTTAATGATGATCATGATCATACAACATAAGCCATAACTTTATGAAATCATCTAGAACTACAATACTTAATCATTGAACATTTATAATTTTATATACACGACATGGTAATCACTATAATTTCTTATTTCTTTGTAAATTCTGATATCAGTTATCTTTTCTCACTTTTTAGGATCATATTCATAAACAATATATTTTTAGATCTGTGCAGATCATCTCCGTTGACATGGTATATTAAATTAGATCTCCTTAATGTGGATTTTGCAAAGATGTAAATGATAATATTGAGTAAGCCTAATAAGGACATTAATGGCAGTTTTTCTTTGACTCTATATGATATATTTTTTTAAAGGGAAAAACATATAAAAGAGGAAAGTAGAAGACATGGGGGGGACCTCTAAGAACAAATTGATGCGTTTGGTGGAGCTACAAAGCTGAGCTTTACATAGCATTAATTGACGAATTTGAGCAATAAATGGCATTAATTAATATTTAGATTATATTATAAGCTAGTTAGCAAAGCATACCAAATTTTCACTTTCATTGTCATTGCAGGTATAGTATAGTGATAATTTCACACCGATTCCATCAAAAATTGAAGAGTTTGTATCCTTCCACTTCTAATTTCAAAAAAAAAAAAAAAAAAAAAAAGAAGCCTTTTTCAGCCAAGTGTCATTTTTTGGAGGGTTTGAATAATTGGGAAACAAAAGAAGAAGAAGAAGAAACTCGTCAGGTGGGCAAGTACTTTTCTTTGATTGGTCATGATTTGTAAAGAAGAGAAAGAAAGAAAAAAAAAAAAAAGGGAATGTTGAATCATCAAGATCCATATATAAATGTAAATTAGAGTACGATCACAATCTCGTTCCCTTTTCATATTTAAACACTTGTATAGGCCAAGGCCTCTCAGAGATTTCAAAAGAGATAAAAGTGAATGAAAAAGGAAGTTATAAGATGGAGTTGTTTCTAGAGCTGACAACTTGTTGGCAATTTGTGCAAGAGTTGAGGTACTGAACATTTTGTGGCTAAATAATAATAAATATATAGTAAAAGACCAGTACTGAATTTTTAAACTGGGACATTCGTCTAATAAATTAAATGTGAATATATATACATGTATACAATATTTATGTCGATTGAACCCCACACACACACACACACACACACACATATATGCAAGAGAATGGTCCTGTTGTTTTGAGAGATAAAATGAAAACATGTGGGTCAACATGAAAAAAACAGTTGGAACACAAAAACCACATGGATTGTCTTCCTTCTACAGTCTCTAAAATGTTTTTTTTAAACTTCTTATTTTTCCCAAGTCCACAGTTTTCTTTCTTGTTTTTCCCTCAAAAGTTTTGAACAAGTATATATAAGAACATAATATATTATTCTTTATTTAAAACTAGCTTATATGGAAACACTTATAAATACCATAATTCCCAATTAAAATTTTGAACCCCGAACTTGACCATATTATTATTTGGTCTTTATTCCTAAGGATTAAAGTTTGTAATCCAATTAATTAGGGTTGTAACCTTAAAAATTGTCCATCCATGATCCGACAAATCCACATTAATCTGTCTCTGTATCCTCTGCCAAATAGAGTTCAATTATAGTATCCCTTACTCATAGAATTTAAGCATCTAAAGCTCATCAGCAAGTTTCTTTTCCAAATCTACTAATTAATCTCATGGACTACTTTTTCCCTTTATGGTATATTTTCTTCTTCTTCTTTTTTAATAGAAAGGAGAAACTAAAGCTAGCCTCTACTCAATTTTATTAAAAAGAAAGAAACAAATTAGAGAAACTCAGAATCCAGTCTCAATGGTAAATTAAACACGAGATAAAATGAAAAATAAACAACCAGTACGTCATAGAACGCAAAATCCAAACTAAAGTTTTATCTTGAAATCTTTTTCCCTTTCAAATGCCAACTATATAAGCACTTTGATTTTCATGTTTTTTTGCATGTTGTTGAGCTCCTCCAATCTATCATGTGATATTGAACCACAATCTCTACTTCTTTCTGAGCAAGTTTATAATTATTGAGTTTCTCTTGACTTGTCATTCTTGGTGTGTGAAACTTCTTTAACATTTCTAGCATATTTAAAGAGGGTACATAATCACTTTAATGCTTGTTGATAGGTTATTTTCTTGATATGATAAGTATGAATGTTATTTCTGTTTTCTCAATCTGATCTGTCCAAAAAAAATCATGCTACTAACGATGTATTTTTTTTCCCCTTCTCTTGGCATGTGTCGCCAACTCATTAAAATATTTGATGTCCAAATCATATGATAATAATTTATATTTGATGGATGTCCACACTATGAAAGTTTCATTTTTATTTATGCCTAGTAACTTAATTATCATATGCAATTACCATTTAGAGCAACGTGGTCAGCATATGGGATATATGTATGGTGATATGGCCTTGTTGGGCAAGTTTCGAAAATCCAAAATCTCTTTAATAAAAGTCCCTTTCACATAAGCAAAGACTTGTCTATCTACTATACTTCTTTTGCAGATATAGTTCCCATGAAAAAGCCATGCAATATATATATATATATATATAGCTTGAAACCTAAGTCATATATATATATATATGGTTTCATGGTCCATTTTGTAAAAGCTATGGCCATATCTCTGCATGTGATGTTCACGTGACCTCAGAACACAAAAGTTGTCCTTGCATTGAGTTTTCTATTTTGGTCATTTATTATGGCACCGATTCTGGATTAGTAGCTTCTTGTTCTAGGCAAGGGCTTGTTTATCCCTTTTAGTATGTTTATTATGGTAAAACCCTTTTTTTTCTTTTTTCTTTTTTTCTAATGTTAATTATGACAAAGCTGCAGATCTTTGTCCATTGATCTCTCAGTTCATTTTAAAAAAATTATTATAAAGCCGTACATTGTAAATTTAATATTATAAGAGTATGAATTATTAGCCTCCGTTTAGTAAATTAGTTGGAGATGAAATTTTTAAGTTTGAGTTGGTTGACTTTTTAAAAATTAGTTATAAATTTTGTTGACTTTTCAGAAAAAGACAAAAATTAAGATGAAAAAATACAGTTTAGTTGGAGTTAAACCTTAATGCCAAACATAACCTAAGTGTATGCAAGAATTATTGTAAAGGAAAATGTAAATTTATAATTGCATTCTAGTATAGGAGAAAAATATTTATCTATAAGATTCTGCATATGGAACTATTAGTTACATATATTAAGCATAGGTTTGATTTGTAGATTTGAGTTGAAATATTTGGGTTATAGTCGTTTGATCAATAATTTTCAAAAACTAGTTAAAAAACTTATTGACTTTTTAGAAAAAAGACAAAAATAAATTGAAATTTTTGGGTTTATATTGAGAAACCAAACGGCGGGGGGCCGGGGGGGGGGGCTAGGTTTTGTTAATTATTTTTAATTATTTTTTCATGTATGAATTTTGATAACATGCATCGTCCTCGCAAATAGTTTTAATATATATACCTAAGACATCTATGATCTTCTCGAAAAGATCATACTCTAATCATAACATATAAAATTGAAAAATATAATATGATAATTATTCAACGTATTACGTATGTTTGGATCATGTAACAATAATCATATAGCTAATTTTTTTATATTCGCTTATTTAAAATTCGTGCCACATTAAATAGCTATCAGATTATGGCTTTCATTTCTATACATTATGGGATCACCATAACAAAACTATATATATATACATATGTATATATATGAATAGATTGTAGTATAATCAGAACTGTTGTATATACATATGACCGTTAAATTCAGCTCAGAAACATCAGTCCACAAAAATAACAAAGTCCAAAAGATTCCCATACAAAGGCAACTAATTATTAAAACCAACAAAATTACAAATGCATTTATACATATATATATATATATATATATGACTAGTTGTGTCAACAACAGAAACAGAATCAACTCCTTCCCCCTTTTTCCCTCTCTCTCTCCCCTTCTATCTTTCACATATCTTAGCCCTCAAAGTCTACTTACAAAGTAAGTGGGCCATAACGGTAAAAATAACTGTAATAACAGAACAACTGTAACAACAAGAGAATATTATGCAAATTTATTAACGGTTAATTTTTTTAATATAAACAATATCATCATTTATATAGAACAATGAAAATACAATAAAATATATTGCAATATTGTACATGGAAGAAGAAAAAAAAATAGTTTTTTTTCCCCCCAATTCCTAACCACCACTAGGAGAGGGCCTTGGAATTTGTGCATGCTAAGACTAGAAGGAGTCAAGATGGACAGGAACAAGGGATCTACAAAAGATCTGGTCTTATTTGGTCGGTTATACATATATATATATGTCCTTTATATATATAATAAAGATTTTTTTTTTTTTTCCATATTAATAATATGATCCATTTGATGCTCAACTCATGATACAATTCTGCTGGCCCCTTTATTCATGTTCAGAGTCCCACTACCAATCTATTTGGACTTTGGAACCAGTGCCCTCTCTCTATCTCAAGAATCCCTTTTCCATTGGAACTAAATTTTATACTTCACATTTATTGGTCTCTCTTTTTCCACTTGATTTGTTTTTTTAATTTTTCTTTACTACCTGCAAAAAGACAAAGTGGGTTAATATTATTTGTCTATAATATACTATATATAGTTGATATATACATACATTCATATATATATATATAATGTATAGTTGAGGTTTTAATATAATATAGTATGTGCATTCATAAGTGTCTAAAATATATATATTACGAGATAAGATCTTAGAGGGCTCACTTATATGTTGGTAGGGCAGCTTTTTTTGGGACGTTGGGTTATATTAATTAATTGAAAGAACACAAGTTGCTGAACCCAGATGGATTAAGAAAGCTTTGTCTGTGGTGATCTTCCACATCCCACAAGAGACTCCCATTCTCCTGAAAATGAAATGTTTGTCAACGTTATATAAATATATATATATGCAAATATATGTAATAATACAATTAATAAGTTAACATCAAATATATATATATATTATTGTGTGTAGTTAGAAACATGTACATACAATATTATGAGAGAAATTATCACTTGGCCTCTGTCCTTGTTGTAGCAAAAGAGAAACTGAGTTGTCCAAAAGAGGATAGGAGCTATTATTATTGGCTGTGACATTGAAGTTGGTGGCTGTGGCGGTGCTGTTATGAGCTCCTGTGAAAGCTCCAGCCGTGGGCTGTGTTTGGCTACATTGTGCCACAGATTGAATTTGTGAAGCCAAGTTGTTCAAACCCTAAACATGTTCCCATCAAATTGCATTGTCAAACACAAACATATAATATAAATATATGTGTGTGTATTATGTAATTATTCAAAAAAAAAAAAAGGGGTCATAAAGAGTTGCTGTCTTTAGTATTTACCTCTGGTCCGACCAGAAATGCATCAAGGTCCATTCCAAAGTCATAAACATGGGATTTATAGAAGCAAGCTTCATTGAAAGGAACTGAAAGAAAGGGAAAAAAAAAAAAAAAAAGGTCCACAAAATAATTGTTAATCAATAGCACAAGCTAGCTGTGTTATTACACATATTTATTAAAAGTGATATATATAATTGTCAAGGGAAATAATTATAATGGAAAACAGTTGTTTCACGGTACCTCTACTTGATTCTGTAGGGACTGAACATAATTGATAATCTCATCCAACATAAGGGCCTTTCCAGTTACCTATTTTTAAAACAAACCACATGAACTTGTCAGAAAACCCAAAATAAATTTAGAAAGAAGAAAAGAAAAAAAAAAAAAACTTCCAATTACTTGTAGCAATAGCAGATAATTACAGGGACGTCACTATTCCTTAATTGATGAGAAGAAGGACAAAGTGAAGACCAGGGAAAGAACTACTATATTACTATATCAACAGATAGATATACATGTATATATATGTATGTATACATTATGTATAATTATTCTCACCTTTTCACAGCCGGGCACAAGTTTTTGCAACATCTTCATCCTCTCACTGATTTTCTCTCTTCTAACCTGAAAAACAAAAGGAAAAAAAAAAAAAAAAAACATTTTCAGACTAGGGTGTTTGGTGTTTGAGTTGAGTTTGAGTTTGAATTAAAATTTTTAAGTTAAATAGTAATTTTATTGACTTTTTAGAAATAGATATTTTTTTTTTCAGAAAAGATAAAAAAAATTTCAGAAAAAAATAAAATATTTGAGTTTAATCCTTAAGTTTAAACTTGAGCCTAAGATTTACTAACACACATAGAATGTGGGCGTGTCAAATATATCATATTGAGTAAATACTAAAGACATAACAGATATATTGGTCTTTGTGGGTAATAAAATGGGTAATCTAAAAGAATATTGATGGATATAAAGTATGAATAATTTAAAAATAAAATAAAAAAGAAGGAAATTAAAAAATAAAAAAGGGAAAAGAAAAGAAGAGTACCCTCTCTGCAAGGCTGTGGCTATCAGTCGCTTGGCCCCTCCTTGCCCTAACATGAATGTAGCCTGTCGGAGGCTCTTCTTGACCCTTTTTCCCTTCTTCATTTCTATTATTCTGTTTTACCTTCTTCTCCTCTAATTTGTTTTCTTTCTCATTACAATTCTTTTGCTTCTTTCCTCTTCCACTAATATTTTCCTAACGAAACAAAAAAAAAAAAAAAGGAGTTAAAATAATTATAAAAAAAAAACTAATATTTAACAAAAACCCAGATTCAAAATAAAAAAAAAAGAATAATAATAATGAGTAGTTAACCTTGGAGTAAAGAGAGGAAGTGGAGGAGGAGCCATATCTGTTTCTTGATCTCTTCCTGGTGTCCATAGGAGGAGGAGGAGTGGTGGTGGTAACCTGCTGGGTGACCTGCTCACCACTCTCAAGCTTGTTGTTATCCACAACAGTTGAAGAGTCAGTGCTGTGTAATTTGTTAACATGAGTCACAGAAGGCTCATCATCATGGTCATGATCATGATAAGTATCATCACTGCTACGAGCAAACCTTACTTAGTTCAATAGGGATTCCATGGCCATAATGATGATGATGATGATGAGATAAAACAATATTTGGGAAGAACTCAGCCAAGTTTTCTTGAGCTGGTATACTAGTACTACTATTATTGTTGTTGTTGTTATTCTTGATTATGGGAGAGTTGTTAATTGGCAAGAAAATTGGGTCAAGAAGAAACAGGGTGGTGTGGGTATGAAAAAGCTGCCATATTGTAGAGAAAAAGAAAAGTTTTTTTTTTTTTGTTTTTTTGTTTTTTTTGTTTTTTTGAGAGAGAGAGAGAGAGAGAGAGAGAGAGAGAGTTGTGTTGGAATTGAGAAAATTATGAGAGAAAGGGAAGGTTAAAGAGAAGTAGATCAAGTCAAGGGAGAAAGCAAGTTTGGTCTGTCACAAAACTAGGACATGGCCTTTCCTTATATAAAGGTCAGGACAATAGGGAGATAAAAGGAGACGCGACTAAAGTATTATTCTATTTATTTATTTATTTAATTTTTGTTTATGTTTTAACTTATTTATATATATTGTTATAACTCATTTCCATGCAGAATTTATCTGTGCATTTGACTGGTCATCTCTCTCTCTCTCTCTCTTCTATTTGTGTTTCTCTCTCTATCTTGTCCTTTTGCATAGTTTGAATGAGGCGGAGAAACAGGAAACACTACCTACTCCAACCCTATACACGATATATACAGGGTTAGTTAAAAGATCCTATCTTTCACCATCCAACAGAAGTCCTTCGAATTTTAATTACTCCAGAATTAGAAGTACTTTTTTTTTTTTTTAACTTTTCCAATTATTACTATTATAATAGGAGATGGTAGGATAAAACTCTTCTTTTTGCTATCAGTAATGATAGTTTATTTTTTTTTTTTAATTTTCAATAGTCTAATTGCAGTAATTTTTGTATCGCTGTAAATTTTCACATGAATATTCATAAATTTGATGTTTAAATAATTAAATCTAACAGTTAAAAAGTAACTCCTACTCACATGTAATAATTGTTGTTCCTCTTCATAATATATATATATATATTTATAGTTTCTTCATGATGTTATTATCAGTTTAGAATTTTAGATGCATGGAGAATTTAACGTACACAAAATAATCTTCACAACAAAAAGATACACAAAGAAAAAAAAACTACCGCAGCTTCTTCGCTAGTTAATTAATGAGAGTGACTTTTTTTTTTTTTTTTTTCCCGCTAAACAATTAATGAGCTTGACTTTAATTAATCTTGCTGTGAGTAGACTTTTCCCATTTCAAGGCTTGTATCAGGATAAGTTTTGTTGTCAAATCAATCGTAACTTTAGTACTGTTTGTAATGGGAAATGACACGTAAACATCATTTAAACATAAATCTAAACCTAGGTTTTTAGTTTCTCTATTAGTACTACATTAATTAGTTTAGATTGTGACATTAACAATAATTAATAACACTTTTACCTTTTTGGTTGAAGATTCAGTAGATATTCTAGAGGTTAATAAGAAAGGCTTTGTTGTTGGAGACGCACAAAAAGCAATTTGGCCTTATGGGGATAAATTGAAACAAAAGGCAGCCACTGGATCTCATCAAGTGGAAAAAAAGAGAAAAATGTCCCTATCTCAGAAAAAAAAAAAAAAAAAAAAAAGGGGATGAATTTGGACAAAGAAGAGAAAAACAATCAATCTCTCTCTCTCTCTCTCTCTCTCTCGTAATATCATGATTTAACTTTTTCTTCTTTGGTCTTTTGCGCCATAGAAATTTAGCCGCACTTAAACAATAATTTGTTTTTTGTTTTTTTTCTGAGAGCCTCCAAATTAATAATTACCAATACTTTCCATTATTGAAAAGCGTATTCAACTTGGAAAACACCCCAAATGAAAGAAAGTTATTCGTAGTTCCCTTGTAACATTTATTGCATAAATATAAATGAAAAGAATATTCAAATAACAAATATATATATAGGCCGGGGAAGAGTCAATGAAATTCGTATAATGTGGACAGTTTCCAATTTAATAAAGATTTTCCCTTTTTTTCTTATTTTTTTTGTACTTCTATTTTCGTGTTTCAATATTAGACAAGAAGATTAGATGGAATTAAGTTTAAGCAAATTTAAGCTAGGTACATAGATTTTGTGAAGTAATCCAACAACTGGACCAAATTCAAAATGATGCTTGGGCTATCAGCGTAGCGTCTATAGCTTTGTTCCGTATGGCTATGAACATCTGATTGGGCCATTTCCGGGGTTTTTCCCCCCTTAATATTTTCCACATATATTTTCTAATGGTTATCATTATGGAGCATCTAGTTTGGAGGCCCAGTAATAAAGAGTGTTAAGTTGACCTTTGGCTCATATCATAAAGAAATAATATGCATAGATATACACATTATACTAATATATTATACACATAATGTACAGATATACGTACTGTATTTGTTTATATCATGTTATGTGCATGGTTATAGAGGATGAGTTTTATGTTTGACAGCTATATAAATTCGTAAACTTTTTTTTAAAATCATGTCATATTTAGGAACTTTTACTATAATCGACAATAAACATTTTAAAATAACACATTAATGAGTTACTATTACAAGATTAAGCTTCCATTTGAATGGTTAGTTGGAGTTAAAATTTTAAATTAGAGGTAACTAAATCACTGGTAGAATATTGATTCGTGCTATTAATATAATGTATTAGATAAGTATACCGCATATGCACAAATGAAAAAACTTTATAGCACTAGTCCTTTTGAAGGGGGCAAGGAAAGAAAAAAATCCAGCTAGATGCCAGTTTTCAAATAAATACACATGAGGCTATTTTCAAATTGGAAAAACTAGGTCCTATATTAGCCTTTGATAGTAAAGGATCATTCTTTCCTTTTAAGTTAAACTTCACCCATTAGCAAAAAAAAAAAAAAAAAAAAAGTTGCTTTAATGTGAACATTAAAGCTGACCAAGTAGCTAGAAATATATTGACGAGTGTCCATAACTCCAATATATATATATATAATATATAATAACACGAGGCCTTTTTAAAGAAGAGGATAGGCTTAAAATTCCGTGTGAATCTTAAATATGTATCTAAAATCTTGAGGGTTAAGCAAATAATTTTTTGTGACACTTTCTTCTTTAGAGCATGTGTCTCCCAGTCTCCCGTAAATAAGATGTCTATTGTAGTCAAATTCTACGAATTAACCTTTCTTTAACATATAGAAAATAATGTATCCTGGGATAATCCATGATTATTTTTTAACTGTGATTATAATACATAAACATGTATGCATTCAACGATAACTACTTACACCGAAAACAAAGTGTGTCACTTTTATTCCATTTAAGTTAATGAGAATTCGAACTCGAGACCTCTTACATGTCAAGCTACTTAGAAATAAACTCAATACTTAGTACATTATTAGAGTTCTCTCGTCTAGCATCTAGAAATCAAATCTTATTATCTGTTATAAAACTGAAATTATGTCTCTTTAAACGACCTATCAAGTTGGAGTAGTCCTCATTCTTCCGTTTCATCACCGTTAATATTAGATGGCTTCTTTTTTTTTTTTTATATAGAACCTTGTCAAAAAGTGAATTAGTAATCTAATAGAGAACCTTTGTGATTCGGTTAAGAATAAGATTAAGGAAAGACTGTGATTTTCTTGTGAAAATGACATGACATATGTGATCGAACAATTACCTGATTTCGAGGATCTCTGACCTTTCTCTTCCAATTGGGTATTGAAAATCTCAGAAACTGAAAAAGGAGAAACTGAGCACTGTGGACACGACTGGCGATTCAGCTGTATCAGGTCCATTGACGTGAGTTTTGATAGAACCACTGTCGAAAAAAATAATAATAATAATAAATAAATAAATAAAAATAAAAAAGAAGACCTCGTTTTCAATGCTGTTAAAACGAATCCCTATATTTAATTGGTTTCTGCTGCTTATTGTGTTTAATACAAAAGCAGTTGGCGTGTCAACTCAAAAGTACTTCTCTCTTCTTTACAATCAACAAGAGAATGCGAGGGAAAAAAAGGACAAAAAGAGAAAATAAACAAAAAGAGAAAGGAAAACAAAAATTTAGGATCTGTTTGGCCATGAATTTAGTTCAAACTTTTTTTCGTCTTTTTTCCCAAAAGTTTTTGTCTTTTTCCCAAAAGTTTTTTGTCTTTTCTGAAAAGTCAACAAAATTTACTATTTAAACTTATAAATCTTAACTCAAACTTACACACCAAACTCCCCTTTAACTCAGGGAAAGAGGAAGTTTAATCCACGTTTATGCATCATAACAGCTAATTAAGTAACATAATTATGTAAGACAAATTTTCAATCTCATATCATTTTTCGCGTCGAACATGGGTCAGGCAGGATTCAAATCCGTCATTAATAATTATAAAATCTGATTTTAATATCATGTTTAATCTAACAAAAAGAAACCGATATTTTCAGGTCCTGAAAATATCAATTAACTTACTCTTTTGCATCGGAAGATGCGCCCACTGATTGTCATTTAGTAAGAAAATTAATTTGGTATATATTTGATTAGAATCAATAAGTACCAATCTTTATGTATCATGGAATTTAAAATTTTAGCTTGCTTTCGAGGCATAACTATACATATATATATACACCTAAGAAGTTCCCATATATACTGAGATATTACATTAAATATGAAAGGAATTAAGGTAGTTTTTGTGCGTACAAGATAGTTAGATATAGTCTTATTTTGGATTAAATTAAATTCAATATTGGATATAAGGACTTAATGCATGAGGTATTGCCTTGTGGAAAAATTATTTAGTAAAAAGTGTGTCGGCATAGATGCTCAGTAAATACCTTTAATATCATTCTCGTTCATTTGAATACTTGTCAATATTGGGATGATTTGCTCATGTCATTTAACCACTTTCCCCATTGTCTTGTAGTCACAATTGCTAATTAAATCTCCTATATCACATAGAGTTAATACAAATAATAAAAAATGAATTAATAATAATTAGAACGAGTCACGAGTTTATCACTTAATATATACATTCGGTCTATCAAATAATTTTTATTATTCTATATTTGGTGAACCATTGGATAAAGAAACCAACAGTAACTACCTTTCAATAGATTAAAACAAGATAAAACTTAACTTCGAATAAAAACAAGAAGTGTGTGTGTGTGTGTGTGTGTATGTGAGGCGTGGATGGGAAAGGGAAGAAAAGCATTGAGAGGGAGTAATGAATTATATCTTAAAGGTTCATGCATAACATACCACGTGTTTATCAAAGGGATTATTATATTAATCCCACTAAAAAGGAAGATTTAGGATCCCATAATCTCAAGTAAAGTGTTAAAACATGTAAGTGGAAATTTGTTATCCAATATTATCTCTAATTATCATGTACTCAAGTTTGAATTTTCATACTCACGGATATAAGTACTATATATATGTATGTATATGGTAACGAAAAATGATAAATATATGTTCAAACGAATGAATTATCTTATACACATACTACTATATATTAAATTACATATAGGTGAGATCTCATGTTTGATACTTTTATGCAACGGTATGTATAATCTAAGGCTAATGATGTGTAACACTTGGTAGGAGAGAAAAGTGAAAGGAGGGAGAGAAGTGGAGGGATTAGTGAAAGGATTTTGATATTCATGATTGTTTGGTAGAAAGATAAAAGATAGGAATATTTAGATAAGAGACTCTCAATCTTTCAATATCCAAATCTTGATCTCTCCTAAACTGAATATATTATTGGATGGATTTCATAACAAATAACATAAGAAAAAGAACACCTCTCTAATTCTTTATTTCCTTCATTCGAGTGATTTACCACCCCCTTCCTATGTTCTCTATTTCCGATCAAACATTGTATAAGAGTGTGTTTGGTAGGAGAGAAGAGTGAAAGGAATTAGAGGGGTAGAGGAATTATTGAAAGTATTTTTGACAATAGGATTATTTCGTAGGAGAGAAAATAGAAAATAAGTAATTGTGGAAATGACTTCAAATCCTTTAAAATACCTCAATTTTTATTTCTCCTAATTTGAAAAGATTATTGAAGAACTGCATACCAAACATCATAAGAAAAATGACTTCTTTTTCGTTCCTCATTTCTCTCACCTAGATGATTAATCACTCTCAGTTTCTTATTTCCCTCCCTCCTACTTAACATGGCCCTAAGATCATTAATATATAGTATTTCTGTTAATCTATATTATTTGCATTAACAACTCCAAACACATTTTATATAGTCCTGTTACACTCAAAGTTACATGTAAAAAATCGAAAATTAAAGGAATTATATACAAGCGAAGACTGGTCATCTATATATATATATATATATATATATGTATAACACATTACCTAATATAAATGCAAACGTCAATTAACATGCATGATGACGAAGAGGTCCAAAATAGCAAAAGAAAATATGGATGAGTTGAAAGGACGAGAATGAATTCATGACGTAAAGTACTGAAAAGTGAACAGCGTTAAGTACGTATATATGTATGTATATACAGACACACATATATAAATATATCATGAGGAGGCTCGAGTTTTTGCAGATTCAGCTATAGCTAGGGCGGCTTTTACTTTGGCTTTGGCTTAATATGAGAGTACGATTTTTTATCAGAGACTTTATTTTATTTTAAATTTTTTTTAAGGCCACAATGAAGAGGGCATTGTCATAATAATGCATGCATTCCGCTAGAATCGTGAGGTATCTTTCAGTCTCAGCACCCCATCTCTGTGCACTGAAAAGCACGATTCAGGTTTCAGAAAGTTCACACTCAACACAACACATATATAAATATATATATAATATTATATATAATGTATATGAATATATATATATAATGGACTTTTCTTTTGATGTCACACTGATCATCTAAAGTGGTCCCAAATATATCAGGACAAGTCAAGAAAAAATGTTTGTAGTACTACAGAAACAAAAGCTAGCCGTGTTATAACGATCAGAATCACAGAACAATTAATGCATATAACACGACTATCTTAAAATGTTGAAAGATAAATCTAACCCACACAAATTTATAAGCTAGCTAGCTGTAGTTGTAAGAAATAACTGTTATAGATCATGATCAGTATAATCCTCATAAACATCTCGACTGGATCGACCCGATTTTAGAGGTGGGGCCCACTTTCCATTTCACAACCTAATCAATTATTCGAGTCGGGTTGTATAAGAATGTTTGTAAAGATTATGAAAAAATTGTTCTAAATATTATACATATATGAATAGTTTTCTTCCATGATATTAGTGTTGCTATATGGCCTTAGTAATAGTAAGGCCCTGTTTGGTCATAAGTTTGGTTCAAACTTTTTTTCTTTTTCCCCAAAAGTTTTTGTCTTTTTCCCAAAAAGTTTTTTTTCTTTTCTGAAAAGTCAACAAAATTTACTATTTAAACTTATAAATCTTAACTCAAACTTACACACCAAACTCTCTCTAAGTACCATATAGAGGTTCTATTCCAATAGAGAGGCTCCTGTTTTGTACCGAATGCTGATGATGTTGATGATTACGTAAGAGAAGTGTAGACCTTCTATATTTCAAAGAGAAATTAGGTGAAATAATTGGTTTGGGTCATCTTTTACATTTAGGGTCCGTTTGGTTCTCCATCTTCACTCAAATTAAAATGTATTTTTTTCATCATGTTTTTTGTCTTTTCTGAAAAAGTTTTTTGTCTTTTCTGAAAAAGTCAACAAAAATTACTATTCAAACTTAAAAATCTCAACTCAACTCAAACTGAACTTGTGCACCAAACAGGCCCTAAAATGATAGACTGTCAAATTAATAAGTGATTGAGGAATAAATCATTTGATTGTCATTGGTCAAACAATAATTGGTATTAGTTTATTAGTAATTAGTTATTTAAAAAAGTGATCATTTTTCTAATTTACCTAAAACTTAGGATATTTATCAAATAATGCTTTTCTAAAAAGACCATTTTCTCATATATCTTATCTAGTACTAAAGAAAAGTTCCGAATTACCATTCATACTAACAAATTTTACAATAGCTACTGAATATATTTTTTCAACAACATGTTATATTTACATGTTTATATACTTAGAATATTCCATTAGTACTATGGATCTTTAATTCTAGATTAATTGAATAGAATTAAACAGAAGAGAAAATAACAAAACATATTATAAGAGTTGGCATATTGAAAGTTTATCCAAGGTCATTTCATCAATTAAATTGATGCAAGTATTATATCAATAATGATTGACGTCATGGATAGAGATGTTCCTTTTTATTTTCCTTTGCCCATACCTTTAACATTTTTATAATATGATAATAATGAAAATTCTTTTCACATTTAAAAAAATATTTTTGCGGAGCTCACGACTTTATTTTGTCGATAGTGAAATAACACATGAGATTCTCATTTCACAATTTTGACTCCGGAAAATTCGGCCGAACCAACCCAATGCTAGCTCAAAACCCTATAAGAATCCAAACGTTCGCTAATGTTATGCATGCGATATTCTTTATTATTAGAAAAACTAATGCTATATGTCATAGTGTTAAGAAATAGACACCATGATTTTACATCATCAAGAGTAATAAAATTACAGAGAAAAATTAACAAGCACAAACACGTGAGAGTTATGGAGGTTCGTCTCAATATGAGATTACATCTTCTTTTAGCCATAGCAGTATGATGAAGAAGTTTACAACAAAAACTTATGCACCTCAAAATTTTTGTATTTTTTTTTGCTCCATACCCCCTCAAAATATAAACTTTAACGAAAGTGTTCTCTATTTATAAACAAAAACTAGGACAACAGAAGTTATAAGTGTAAAATTCTCAAATTAGCCTTAATAAAAAACTGTCATTGGGTGTGGAATTTTCAGGGCTCCGTCCCAACCCTCGATTAGGTGAGGGTTTTTTTTGTCTCATTTCAATCCCCACGAAAACCATATCGTAAAAGTCAGTCCACGCACTGTATTTACATATAGGGTATTAATTAAACTTTACGACGTAACAAACACATTCAAATTTAATGACAGTAGCATTAAAAAAAAAAAAAAAAAAAAAAACCCTAAGGCCATGTGTATAACATGTATAAAGGCATGGCGAGATTGCATATAGTTTAGCTGGCTAGTACATGAAATATGTAAACTGTATAATTAGCAAAAGACAAACATTGGTATTGTTTTCTTCACATTTCTTTTTCTAAATTAGTTCAAGCAAAACAAAAAAAAATCGTACATGGACAACTGGTTCAGATAAATATTGTCAACAAAAACTTTTAATTCGTGGATAGTTAGCCAGTAGTCTGAGCTTTTGGTGGGTGTACATTCACTTTTACAAGTACACGTTGTTTAGTTAGCAAGACTTTTTTCATGTATGTCCTTCAAACTTTTCGTGTTTAGTAATATAAAATTTATTGTATGAATGATACTGATACTTTTTATCACGTCTGTTAAATTATCTGTATCTCATTTATCTTCCATGTGCCATGTACTGTCCATTTCCCTCAAAAACATTGACAGAATTATCCCAAAAAAAAAACACACTAATACAAAGGAGTTGAAGTTCGAAAGGAATCAATTATACCAAGATTTTTTTAGTTTAGAATTGATTTTAAAATCATGAAAAATTCAGAAAATGTGATGTAAAAAAGCCATACATAAATAAATATGTAAATAGAACATACTTGAATTTGAAAAGCGATCTATATTATTTAGGTCTCAAAAAAGTCACACGAGCATGTGTATTGGGTACGTACAGGGATTTGTAAATGACTTGTCAAAATAAGGGCCCAAATGGATAGTGCTTGTGATATATTAGCGAATCTGGTAGTAGATGGTATTTAAAAAAGTTGATTGCGCATCTTCCATCAGCTGTAACTTTTGAGAGGAATGATTATGTTACTACTATATCAGTTGATATTAGGGCAGGAGATTCTGAATTCAGTTTCCATGAATGAACCTTAAAGGGGCATTTTTCTAAGAAGGAAGAATGATGTAGGAACATACTTGAACTTAAAAAGTGTCCTACATGGCCCGAGCCTCGAATAAGTGCCCGAAGCCAGTTTGTTGGGTGCATCCACGGATTCGTAAGGGATTTCTTGAAATAAGAGACCAAACGGATAGTGTTGGATTGCCAAATTTGATAGTGAATAATGTTTAAAGGAGTTGATTGCATCTGATCTCTCATCAGTAGTACTCACAAACTTTTGTCAGAAAAGATTGTATCACTCTTACATCCATACAGGTATATGTGTGTGTGTATATAATGCATGTGTACAATTAATTTGTGAAAGAAACCAGTCGTCAAGGACGCGTGAAAGCAATTAAATATTTTCACTGTCTGGATTTTGTTTCCTAACATCGGTGATTATCTTCTATCTTGTTCTTTTTGTCGTTGTTGAATGTTCCTCCAACTCATTACATTTCAAATCCTTCAACCAATAAAACAAAAATCATGTCTTCTGTTTCTCTAGATCATTCCTTCCGGAATATCCTCGCGCATGTGATGATCACATAAGAAACATTATGTATAGAAACAAATATATAGTGTTACTGCACTTTGTAGTTTCCTCTAGGTAAATATATATTGCATTACAAGCGGAGGAGTTAAGTTTGCTTCTCATGATCTAGCCGTCAAGATCAACTGATCTTGACTACACATTATGATTGGTTGACTTTTTAAAAGTTATAATTTTTATTGATTTTTAGAAAAGACAAAATTAAGATTAAAAAGTATATTTTAATTATAATTGAGTTAAAATACCAAACGAAATAAAAATGATCATAAACTGTACAATTTTGACCTTTTCCTTGTCCCTTTTGGTAAGAGATATTGTTGATCATGTTTTATTTATTTTTTAAGTGGATCTCCCACACATAATTATTAAAATAAGAAGAAAAAGAAAATATAAACAAAGAAATTTAGAATCCTACCTTAAAGGTAAATTAAACAAATAAATAAATAAAAACAAAACAAACTCCTTCTGAAAAGATAGATGATCAACCCAACTAAACATTCGAGTCATTTATACATTAAGCTTATAGACATTTTTTTTTTTTTTTTGGCTTTTGAGAACTCAATTACAATCATGTTTATTCATAGATAAATATTATTGAGTTCCACCAATTTATCTTACAATTTTGAAACCACCAACTCCACTTCTTTCTGAGCAAGTAACATGTTAGATGCAGTTTTGAAAACGAAAAACACATTGCATCGTTCAGTCGTACGTAGCAGACAAGTTCATGGCAAACGTTTGACAAATTTTTTAAGAAAAAACAAATACGTTACTTTATACACATATACACACATATATAATATATATTGACACTAGTCCATATAGATAGGTTGGACCATAAGTAAATCATGATATATTTATATTGATGATGCCAAGTGCCAGCCAACTCGATCTTTTGTCCTCCATATGACATTTTGTACGTTTATTCCACATCTTCATGGGGAAAATAAAAAAATCAAAATCAAAACCTACTATCAAGACAGGCCTATAGGAGAAATCAGTTAATTATGATATTAATTTGCACAACATAACAAGAAAAATGGACCTTCATAAGTACATAGTACACACACACGTTTATATAACATTTATGTGTGTGTGTATATATATGTTTTATATTTATACACACAAACACAATGCATGTAGCCATGAACACACATTCATTGCTAGGCCAAAACATGCAGGCCCGCAGATTTCTGTCCAGGCAAATAATGGAACTTTAACACCTTAAAATCTTCTTTACTCTTTTACTCACAAATGTTATATAAAGTGGGCCTCATCCAAATGTCTCTCTGTGTCCCATTAAGAATAATGTCCTAAAAGAAGTACTAATCGAATTCATTTCCTTCTTTCGAACAATATAATTGCAGTTTTTCTTTTCTCCTTTTTCTTTATATCTAAGAATCGATAAAAGTATAGTTTGGTTAGCCAGTGAATATGTATAATCTATCTACATATATAAGTTAAATGATAGTTTAAGTTATACCTGAACAGCAAATTTTCATGTGTTAGAATTTGCTTGAACCAGAAGCGTTTGAGTCGGACACGAGTTTTTTTTTTTTTTTTTTTTCGTGTCACTCATGAATTACGGTAGTGGAAACGATCACTTCAGAGCAGTGAACTGAAATTACACATGTGCTGGTTTTACTGGTACGCAACTCCGCAAAAATGAAGTTGATTTGATTGGTGACGGAATCGGATTTTTTTTAAGGATATGAATTAAGCGAAAATTTTTAAACTAAACTCGTAATGTTATTGGGGTTGTTTATCACTTCTAAAGTCTAATAATTTATTTATGTCATTTCATCAGAGAATTAGGCTTAAAGTTTCTATTAAAATAATTTATTTGAATTTTAAACTTATTAAGTGGTATTCCTATAAATTGTCCTTTATATTGTTATTATTTTCTCTTTTTGAAAAAAAAAGGGAGGGGGGGGGGGGGGGGGGGGGGGGGGGGGGGGGGGGGGGGGGGGGGGGGGGGGGGGGGGGGGGGGGACTCTTTATCACCTTTATTAATGCTTTTTGTGTATTGTCTCTTTTCTTTCTAACTTTCAAATACACCAGATCTCTGTCGAGTTCAACTAACCCTTTTTTTAGGGCATTGATTTTTTATTTATTTGGGATTTTTAAGTTTAAAAAAACTTTCAGAGCTAATTGCTGGATAGTGATATTGATCAACTTGTTAAGTTAATTATTCTCCCTTCCATGAATATAATAAGGCTATGTTTAATATGTGTTTGAGTTCATTTTGAATTTATCAGTACTTTGTGGCTTGTTTTTTGTCTTTTCTAAAAAAATTAATAAAATTATAATTAGTTTTTGAAAAATTAACCAATTTAATCTGAAAATTCATTTATTTTCAAACTCAACTCAAAAATCAAAGGCATGCTAAATATAATAAGAAGCGACAAAGAACGATGAATTAAACTT
>VYVB01000795.1:0-48002 GCA_009761775.1 Ficus carica | reverse complement strand
GTGGGCTTTAGCGACGTGCATGTGTTAGTAGGTCCCGCTTTGGGCGGTCGAGCTAGAGCAACGCATAGAGACGTAAAAATTGGACTAACACCAAAACTGCTCTCGGGTCCAACACCCGGAAGCTCGGAAAAGTGGAATTTACAGGTCCTTCGAGGCCGAATGGGTAAAAACTCAAAACATGAAAGTTGTTCGTTAGGGTGTTTCCTAGGGGCTACGTGAACAGATTTAAAAAATAAGGCTCCAATGGCCTTTGTTTTTAAGAAAACCGAGAACTGGTCAGGGTGACCAAGTTCCAACGATTCACTTGTGTTCAAATAAAAAACTGGTATCAATTGAGCCAGATCAGAAAATGTTCAAAACATGAAAGTTTTAGATCTTTTTTAGCTACAACTTTCATGAAGAAAGCGTTTCCAAATTCATTTTAGATTTTAAGTTATGAATTTTCAAAACAAAGCCGTGCAGTGAGCAAAATCTCATGCACGTGATTTTCTAGACCAATGACTAGGAAAAACATTTCTAACTTTCAAACATCATTTTCAAACCCGAAAACCGCTCCAAAGACGGTTTTCGATCCCCAATGTTTTACATGAATATTTTCAGGTGTTTTGTTTTTCAAAGATAAGTTTGGGTGCTATTCACCAAACTTACTTAAATGAACAAGAAAACGATACTTTAAACAAGTCCAAGATTTTCAAGGTTAAAATGAAAAGATACTCCGTTAGTAGTCGGAAAATTATTCCGAGTTACTAGGGCCTTGCCCAAGCCCAGAGTTAACCTCGCAGATTGAGGTTTAAGTTAAGATTATGGTTCTCTACAAGAACCCTTAATTAATAATTCCGTGATGGGTTACGTCATGTGACCCCTTCACATGTATTGGTAGAGGGACATATAACCGATATATTTATAGGTTGGTTTAATCCGACATTAAGCGATATTAGAATAGAAACCTTACGTGTAACGTCCATGGGCAGGAGGTGACCTGCGAGTGTGCCCGGAAAAGGGGATTCGATCACGCGAACGACGAAAACAAGTAAGTACAACCACCGCCTACAGCTTAGGCTTTGCTGTGATACTTGCCCAAGTATTTATTGTTAGATGTATGCTAGGGTGTATGCCTTATTGTATTTATGTTGTTGTTTGCTATGTTATGTTTTGTTGCTATGTTATGTTGTTGTTGCTATGTTATGTTGTTGTTGCTATGCTATATGCCATGTTAATTCTATGTTGTATGCTAAGTTATGAAGTATGATAAGTCAAGATAAGTTCATGATGAATGTTAGGTTATGATTATTAAGATATGAGCATGTATGTATGAGAAAGCGCATGTTCACGAATCTTAAAATAATAAGATCAAGTATGACATGACAAGATGAAAAGAAAGTAAGTTGGCGAGCAAGTCGCCTGTGTTGTACCGACCCGCGTCAGGTCGGGTTGGACTATGGTTTGAGTTGGAAAAGGACTGGCCGCCTCAACCACTCCATAGTCGCGCGCCCGGTACATACACACAAGTAAGGGGCCCATAAGTAAGATAAGTAATGAAAGTACGTTAAGAATGAATTGAGCATAATACGAGCATAAAAGGACCATGCATTATGATGTGTATGTTATGCTATGATGAATGAAGTTAAGAAGTGGTACAATATGCATGATAAGTTAAGTTAGGATATGTAAAGTCAGATTATGTATTGGTTCGCGGTATAGGAGTTGTACTTGCTGAGTTTTCGCTCATTGTTTGAAGTTTATGTTGTAGGTAAACAGCCTGCTTTGAAATAACTGCATGGTGGAGGGTGAAGCCGGTGGCTGTGAAATGATGAACGGGTTGGGGTTCGCAACTCAAAAAGGGTTTAAATTAATATATCTATTTTGAGAAACAGACAGTTATTTGATTGCGTATGAATATATTTTCTAAGTATGATGCTTCCGCTAATATAAAAAAAAAAAAAAAAAAATCCCCACTAATTTCATGATCAAAATGGGATAAAACAAGTTTAAGTTCAAGTAAGTCAAGTTCAGTGACGGCCTGTGCAAGGCGGGTCGTCACAGATTGGTATCAGAGCGGTTCCCTGCGACATCATTTCACGGTCTGCCTGCCATCGCCGCCACCTATGTAAGTTTAGATTTACTTTATGTTTATACATGTATGCTTATAGTTAAGTATTGCGTTTAGATACGGTACGATGGACCCCATGATGACCGAAGAGGATAGAGACGTCGTTACGGTTTTCTTTCGCGCACACCCCCTATCCTTTGACAGCACGAGGCGTACAGTGCACGTCGAGGCGTGGCTCCACGATATGGAGCAAACATTCTTGATGTGTCACATCCCTGACTATCTGGAAATCATGCTCGCTGCAAAATGTATTTACGGAGCTGCACGGCTATGGTGGATTGACATTGGTGAGCGTCAGGTGCCTAGTCGCACCTGGGCGCAGTTTCGCTCGGTGATGTTAGAGCGCTATGGACCACTCCCATCAGAGATGAGGGTGCACCTGCTAGAGATCCGGATATTTACCGTGATATGCGTCATACACGATACCAGATGTTATCCCAGGCTTGGCACGCATACCCGGGCGAGACGATGAGCCACTACTGGTGGAGGTTTGAGGAATGATGCATCCCCATGTACCTCAGGATCTTCCAGAGCCCCAGTTTGAGGCAGTGACTCTACTAGTGAACGGAACGCCGCCTCACATCAGACAGCATGTTCCGCAGCCTACCTCCACTCGACCGTCGCTGGGACCGTCGACGATATCTTAGCGGCTGAGATCATTGCTCAAGACGCCGGGAATGATGCTCCAGCGAACCCTGAGCAGCCCCCAGTCGATGATGATGATGAGCCCGAGCCTCAGTATGAGGTGGGACCGCTTGATGACGAGGACGAAGATCCTCAGTATGAGGTCGGACCACTTGAGGAGGAGATGGAGCACGCCCAGATTCCACTCATCATCATATCCAGTGATGATGAAGATGAGGAGGACGAAGATGAAGACATGGAGGATCCCGAAGAGTTTCCCCTCGAGGACGAGCCACATCACATCGTTCCAGATGACGGGGACTGGGAAGACGATTTCGAGGACGACACGGATTCCGAGATATCCGCGCTTGAGATCGAGGTCATCCGTTAGATTAGGGCCGTTTGTTTTATACCCTCTTTCTTTTGTAATTAGAATTTTATTTATTATGTGTTATGTACATTCGGACGTTAGGATGTACCTTATGTACGATGGAAAGTGTTAGATCACTTCCATCTTGTTGTTTTAACCATGTGTATTTTGGTAAAGTGACAAGTTTCTTTTGAATATGTATATATATATCAGTACCCGGCACCTTTTTGAAAAAATGCCGAGGGAATCATGTATTTTAAAAGCTTTGTATTTTGATTATGTACAAAGAGACCGTGCAGACACGGGTTAAATGAAATCAAATGATATTTTCATTTCTCTTTACGAGTTTCTTCTTATTTTACAAGTAAATATGTCATTAAATATCTGCATTTGAGTTATGGCAGATACAAGTATATTATGACGTTACATGCATGTTTTAATGTTTTATGATGTAATGATAATAATTATATGAAAGAAGATATGTGATTAATATCTTTTCTTGCTTAGAGGTTACAAGATGGTACGTCTGAGAGGAACAATGCCGGTAAATCCTCCAGCACAGGATTTGACCGCCATATTAGCAAATATACAACGCAAAGATTGACTGTCGAAAGCGTAATGTCACGTTCAGCCCCTGCGACGATGAGGATTTTAGTTTTCAAGGACAGTCCCGACGTTCCACCACAAAGCTCATCTCCACAATGAAAGCCTGGAAAATGTTAGCCAATGGATGCCAGGGATATTTGGCTAATTTGGTGGACAAGGAGCAAGAAGAAGAATTGACACCGGAAGGAGTCCCTATTATTAGGGAATATCTGGACATCTTTCCACAGGATCTACCCGGACTTCCACCGGAGCGTGAGATTTCCTTCGAGATCGAGTTGCTACCGGGAGCTGCACCAGTGTCAAAGGCGCCGTACAGAATGGCACCGGCCGAGCTAAGAGAACTCCAAGTACAGTTGCAAGAGTTACTCGACAGAGGATTCATCCGACCAAGCCACTCTCCATGGGGAGCACCTGTCCTGTTCGTAAAAAAGAAGGACGGATCGTTGCGCATGTGCATCGACTACAGAGAATTGAACAAGCTGACGATCAAGAACAAGTACCCACTGCCCAGGATCGACGATTTGTTCGACCAGCTTAGAGGAGCAGAAGTGTTCTCCAAAGTGGACTTGCGATCAGGTTACCACCAACTTCGAATCAAAGAGTCGGATGTGTTCAAGACGGCTTTCAGAACGCGCTATGGGCATTACGAGTTTTAGTAATGCCATTCGGATTGACGAACGCCCCAGCTGCATTCATGGATATCATGAACCGAATTTTCAAGGAATACTTGGACAAATTTGTCATCGTTTTCATCGACGACATTTTGATCTACTCGAGATCTAAAGAGGAGCACGAACAGCACCTCAGGCTGGTAATGGAAATGTTGAGGCGACATCAGCTATACGCCAAATTCACGAAGTGTGAATTTTGGCTGGAGAAGGTTCACTTTCTGGGGCATGTAGTATCAAAAGAGGGAGTTTCTGTAGATCCAGCGAAGATTGAAGCGGTTAGCTCATGGCCGACCCCCAGGAACGTTACCGAAATACGAAGCTTCCTAGGGCTCGCTGGATACTATCGACGCTTCGTAGAGGGATTCTCCAAGATAGCCACCCCTCACGGCCCTCACCAGGAAGGACAAAAAGTACGAATGGACTCCAAAATGCGAGGAAAACTTCCAGAAGCTGAAGAGAAAGCTGACAAGTGCCCCGGTGCTCATCATTCCTAATGTTGATGTGGGAAATTTGTAATCTACAGCGACGCTTCTAAGATTGGATTAGGAGCAGTTCTGATGCAGGACGGAAAGGTAGTAGCTTATGCATCAAGACAGCTGAAGAATCATGAACAGAATTATCCTACGCATGATTTGGAGCTAGCAGCGGTGGTCTTCGCACTTAAAATATGGAGGCTTATCTGTATGGAAACAAATGCGAGATCTACACAGATCACCAGAGCCTCAAGTATATTTTACTCAAAAGGAGCTGAATATGAGGCAAAGAAGATGGCTGGAGTTAGTAAAGGATTACGACTGCGAAATCCTTTACCACCCTGGAAAGGCCAACAGGGTAGCCGATGCGCTGAGTAGGAGATCAGTAGGCACACTGATGTCCATTGAAGCACTTTCCCAGGCGTTGCAGAAAGAGATCAGTAATTATCAACTGGAAATAATCACCGGGAGATTGGATTCACTGACTCTTCACTCAGATTTGCTGGACAAAATCAAGGCGCATCAGGGAGAAGATTCTTCGTTGAGGAAGGCGCGACTTGCTGATCAGGACAGCAAGGATTTTACGACTTCTGCAGATGGATAATCCACTTCAAGAGGCGGATTTGGGTTCCAAAAGTGAAGGATTTAAAGGAACAAATCCTAAAGGAGGCACACCAGACGCCATATTCTGTACATCCGGGAGCTACCAAGATGTACACGGACCTCAAGGAGACGTAACTGGTGGCCCAACATGAAGAATGAAGTGGCAGAATTCGTATCGACTTGCTTAACTTGTCAGAAAGTTAAGGCAGAGCACCGATATCCCGAGGCGAACTACAGAAAAATTGAACTCCCAGAATGGAAATGGGAGCAGATTACGATGGATTTCGTAGTAGGATTGCCAAGGACGACAAGTGGAATGATTACGATTTGGGTCATTGTCGACAGATTGACCAAATCAACCCCTTTTATCGCCATCAAAGCCACATTTTCAGTAGAAAAATTGGCTGAACTCTACGTAAATAAAGTCGTCAAGCTTCACGGAGTGCCAAGATCGATCATATCCGACCGCGATGGGCGTTTTACTTCGCGTTTCTGGACCAGCGTTCATATGGCAATGGGGTCGAGATTGAAGTTCAGTACTGCATTTCACCCCCAAACCGATGGTCAATCGGAGAGAACTATCCAGACGCTTGAAGATATGCTGCGATGTGTGTCTTGGATTTCAAAGGAAATTGGGATCAGAAGCTTCCGTTGATCGAATTCTCGTACAACAACAAGCTATCACTCTTCGATCGACATGCACCATTCGAAGCATTGTATGGGAGAAAGTGCAGATCGCCAATTAATTGGCAAAGAAGTCGGCCAGAAGCAGCTACAAACGACAGACTTCATCAAAAAGACTCCGAGGAGGATATCCAGAAAATCAAACAAAGGTCGACATGGCTTTCAGTCGTCAGAAAAGTTACGCTGATAAGCGTCGCAGACCTTTGGAATTTCAAGTTGGGGACGCAGTCTTCATAAAGATTTCTCCGATGAGGGAGTTAATGAGGTTCGGTAAGAAGGGAAAGTGAGCCCGCGCTACACAGGACCGTTCGAGATCCTGGAAAGGGTTGGAAAGGGTCCGCATACAGACTCGCTTTTACCGCCAGAGCTATCATCGATGCACGACGTTTTCCACGTTTCGATGTTCAAGAAGTATATCTCGGACCCTTCCCACATACTTCATCAGGAGCCGGTAGAGGTTCAGACCGATATGACATACGAGGAGAAGCCTGTTCAGAATCCTCGATAGGGAAAGATAAGGTCCTGAGGAACGAACGATCCTATGGTCAGGTTTTATGGAAGAATCATGCGGTTGAAGAAGCGACATGGGAAGTCGAGAGCGACGATGAGAAGAAACTACCCCGAATTGTTCTGATTTTCGAGGACGAAAATTTTAAGGGGGTAGATTGTAACACCGAATTTCTTCGGTTCACATTTTATAGAAATTTGTGTAAATAATTACCGTAATCGGTATTTCATGAGGAAGTTCGTTTTAGAACTTAATTTTGTGAACGAGTTCTTAAAATTTATTAAGACTCGAAAACAAATTGCATGAACTCGCAAAAGACCTTTATGAGTGAAAGGAGGTCGTATTTGCACATTTCAAGACAAGTCGACGTTGGACCAATAAGTCAGTTAGACCAAAACGGTCGAAAACGTCAAACAAGAATTTTAAAATCGCAGTACGAGTGAAATTACTGCTAAAAAACTCATTTCTTGATTAAGATGAGTTTGAATAGAATTAAAATCACCTTAGAAAATCAAGCATACTAAGTTAGAGTTCAGGGCGAAAGGATTCGGAAAAATAAGAAAAAAATTTTCCGATCGAGTTTTTCACAGATCGAAATTTTTAAATGCGATGTAATTTTCGATACTGGGAATTTAAGCAACTCAGTATTAAAATTTATTGCAATGTGTTGAAATTATACAATTTTCAAAAGATGAACCAAACAAGCCTTTAAGCTTAATTATATCACAATTAAGCTAAATTAGGACATAACCCTACACACACATGGACCAATGAGCATGTGGACACCTCACCTATGAGTTGTCAAATCACTCCCCATTTCCCTCCCATAGCAGCCGGCCACACTCAAGCCCCTTTGGGCAATAGCTTGCAAAAATTGGAGGACCAAATAGCAAGTTTAGAAGCAAATTTGCATTGGAAAAGAAACCTAGGATTTCCCCTACCTAGAGGCACTATTCCTAGGGATTTCAAGCCCCAAAGTCAGCTGCCATTAACCCTCTTTCTCAGCCAAAGACTTTGGCATTTCCACTCCAAGAAATCCGAAGGAGAGAGAGAGAAAGAGAGAGCTAGAGAGATCAAAAGAAATCAAGCCAAATTGTGTGAGAAAACCCCCCTAAAGTTCGGTTTTCTTGAGTGATCAAAGGAGAGATTGTTCAAAATTTTTCCCCTCTTTTTCTCATCATGCCGAGTGTTTGGGAGGTGAGAAAATCCAAGAAAAATTTCGGGTTTTAGCTAGAAGCAAGGGTGGAGTTAAGGTGTGAGCTAGAGCCAAGAAAATCAACCATTTTGGTGGGTTGGTGCTTAAGGGCTCACGGATTTTTTAAGGTAAGAGTTTTAGGTATTTTCTTCTCTTTTGTCAAGTTTAGTTGGGGGAGGAAGCTAACAAATTTTGTGACCATTTTGAGTCCAAATCGAGCACTTTGGAGGATAAAATCTCAACTAGGATCAAGCTTTTGCACTCTCGGATTTTTTGAGGTAAAAAAATCCGAATTTTTACCCTAGTCTTTGGTCATATTTTTAGTTCATTTCTCAAGGGTTTATCATGTATTTCAAGCACAAAGTTGTAAGAGCTTAAGCTCATGATTTCGGTTTTAGCCCTAAATAGCTTAGGATATATTTTTATGCTTGATTTAGGTTTTTGGGTGATTAATTTTGAATGTTGGTTGTTGTTATGCTCTATGATATTTGTGTGTTAGAAATGCATGCTAGGGTTTTTATTTAAGTCCCTAATATGTTTATCAAATTTTTAGAAGCATGTTTTAGGGTTTGTATGATGATATGAATGAACTATGTGGTATGTATGTTTTCTCTCAAAACCGTGGACCAAGGGGTCTCGGCTTTGACTCAAATCCGAAAACACGGGATTTTAAAGTTTTATGTGTATGAGGGACGTTAGTAGACGTGCATGTGTTAGTAGGTCCCGCTTTGGGCGGTCGAGCTAGAGCAACGCATAGAGACGTAAAAATTGGACTAACACCAAACTGCTCTCGGGTCCAACACCCGGAAGCTCGGAAAAGTGAATTTACAGGTCCTTCGAGGCCGAATGGGTAAAAACTCAAAACATGAAAGTTGTTCGTTAGGGTGTTTCCTAGGGGCTACGTGAACAGATTTAAAAAATAAGGCTCCAATGGCCTTGTTTTTAAGAAAAACCGAGAACTGGTCAGGGTGACCAAGTTCCAACGATTCACTTGTGTTCAAATAAAAAACTGGTATCAATTGAGCCAGAATCAGAAAATGTTCAAAACATGAAAGTTTTAGATCTTTTTGTTAGCTACAACTTTCATGAAGAAAGCGTTTCCAAATTCATTTTAGATTTTAAGTTATGAATTTTCAAACAAAAGCCGTGCAGTGAGCAAAATCTCATGCACGTGATTTTCTAGACCAATGACTAGGAAAACATTTTCTAACTTTCAAACATCATTTTCAAACCCGAAAACCGCTCCAAAGACGGTTTTCGATCCCCAAATGTTTTACATGAATATTTTCAGGTGTTTTGTAATTTTCAAAGATAAGTTTGGGTGCTATTCACCAAACTTACTTAAATGAACAAGAAAACGATACTTTAAACAAGTCCAAGATTTTCAAGGTTAAAATGAAAAAGATACTCCGTTAGTAGTCGGAAAATTATTCCGAGTTACTAGGGCCTTGCCCAAGCCCAGAGTTAACCTCGCAGATTGAGGTTTAAGTTAAGATTATGGTTCTCTACAAGAACCCTTAATTAATAATTCCGTGATGGGTTACGTCATGTGACCCCTTCACATGTATTGGTAGAGGGACATATAACCGATATATTTATAGGTTGGTTTAATCCGACATTAAGCGATATTAGAATAGAAAACCTTACGTGTAAACGTCCATGGGCAGGAGGTGACCTGCGAGTGTGCCCGGAAGGAAAGGGGATTCGATCACGCGAACGACGAAAACAAGTAAGTACAACCACCGCCTACAGCTTAGGCTTTGCTTGTGATACTTGCCCAAGTATGTTATTGTTAGATGTATGCTAGGGGTGTATGCCTTATTGTATGTTATGTTGTTGTGCTATGTTATGTTGTTGTTGCTATGTTATGTTGTTGTGCTATGTTATGTGTTGTGCTATGTTATGTTGTTGTTGCTATGCTATATGCCATGTTAATTCTATGTTGTATGCTAAGTTATGAAGTATGATAAGTCAAGATAAGTTCATGATGAATGTTAGGTTATGATTATTAAGATATGAAGCATGTATGTATGAGAAAGCGAAGCATGTTCACGAAATCTTATAAGAATAATAAGATCAAGTATGACATGACAAGATGAAAAGAAAGTAAGTTGGCGAGCAAGTCGCCTGTGTTTGTACCGACCCGCGTCAGGTCGGGTTTGGACTATGGTTTGAGTTGGAAAAGGACTGGCCGCCTCAACCACTCCATAGTCGCGCGCCCGGTACATACACACAAGTAAGGGGCCCATAAGTAAGATAAGTAATGAAAGTACGTTAAGAATGAATTGAGCATAATACGAGCATAAAAGGACCATGCATTATGATGTGTATGTTATGCTATGATGAATGAAGTTAAGAAGTGGTACAATATGCATGATAAGTTACGTTAGGATATGTAAAGTCAGATTATGTATTGGTTCGCGGTATAGGAGTTTGTACTTGCTGAGTTTTCGCTCATTGTTTGAAGTTTATGTTGTAGGTAAACAGCCTGCTTTGAAATAACTGCATGGTGGAGGGTGAAGCCGGTGGCTGTGTGAAATGATGAACGGGTTGGGGTTCGCAACTCAAAAGGGTTTTAAATTAATATATATTTGAGAAAACAGACAGTTATTTGATTTGCGTATGAATATATTTTCTAAGTATGATGCTTCCGCTAATATAAAAAAAAAAAAAAAAATCCCCACTAATTTCATGATCAAAATGGGATAAAACAAGTTTAAGTTCAAGTAAGTCAAGTTCAGTGACGGCCTGTGCAAGGCGGGTCGTCACAGATTGGTATCAGAGCGGTTCCCTGCGACATCATTTCACGGTCTGCCTGCCATCGCCGCCACCATATGTAAGTTTAGATTTACTTTATGTTTTATACATGTATGCTTATAGTTAAGTATTGCGTGTTAGATACGGTACGATGGACCCCATGATGACCGAAGAGGATAGAGACGTCGTTACGGTTTTCTTTCGCGCACACCCCCTATCCTTTGACAGCACGAGGCGTACAGTGCACGTCGAGGCGTGGCTCCACGCTATGGAGCAAACATTCTTGATGTGTCACATCCCTGACTATCTGGAAATCATGCTCGCTGCAAAATGTATTTACGGAGCTGCACGGCTATGGTGGATTGACATTGGTGAGCGTCAGGTGCCTAGTCGCACCTGGGCGCAGTTTCGCTCGGTGATGTTAGAGCGCTATGGACCACTCCCACTCAGAGATGAGGGTGCACCTGCTAGAGATCCGGATATTTACCGTGATATGCGTCATACACGATACCAGATGTTATCCCAGGCTTGGCACGCATACCGGGCGAGACGATGAGCCACTACTGGTGGAGGTTTGAGGAGATGATGCATCCCCATGTACCTCAGGATCTTCCAGAGCCCCAGTTTGAGGCAGAGTGACTCTACTAGTGAACGGAACGCCGCCTCACATCAGACAGCATGTTCCGCAGCCTACCCTCCACTCGACCGTCGCTGGGACCGTCGACGATATCTTAGCGGCTGAGATCATTGCTCAAGACGCCGGGAATGATGCTCCAGCGAACCCTGAGCAGCCCCCAGTCGATGATGATGATGAGCCCGAGCCTCAGTATGAGGTGGGACCGCTTGATGACGAGGACGAAGATCCTCAGTATGAGGTCGGACCACTTGAGGAGGAGATGGAGCACGCCCAGATTCCACTCATCATCATATCCAGTGATGATGAAGATGAGGAGGACGAAGATGAAGACATGGAGGATCCCGAAGAGTTTCCCCTCGAGGACGAGCCACATCACATCGTTCCAGATGACGGGGACTGGAAGACGATTTCGAGGACGACACGGATTCCGAGATATCCGCGCTTGAGATCGAGGTCATCCGTTAGATTAGGGCCGTTTGTTTTATACCCTCTTTCTTTTGTAATTAGAATTTTATTTATTATGTGTTATGTACATTCGGACGTTAGGATGTACCTTATGTACGATGGAAAGTGTTAGATCACTTCCATCTTGTTGTTTAACCATGTGTATTTTGGTAAAGTGACAAGTATTTCTTTTGAATATGTATATATATATATCAGTACCCGGCACCTTTTTGAAAAAATGCCGAGGGAATCATGTATTTTAAAAAGCTTTGTATTTTGATTATGTACAAAGAGACCGTGCAGACACGGGTTAAATGAAATCAAATGATATTTTCATTTCTCTTTACGAGTTTCTTCTTATTTTACAAGTAAATATGTCATTAAATATCTGCATTTGAGTTATGGCAAGATACAAGTATATTATGATGTTACATGCATGTTTTAATGTTTTATGATGTAATGATAATAATTATATGAAAGAAGAGATGTGATTAATATCTTTTCTTGCTATAGAGGTTACAAGATGGTACGTCTGAGAGGAACAATGCCGGTAAATCCTCCAGCACAGGATTTGACCGCCATATTAGCAAATATACAACGCAAAGATTGACTGTCGAAAGCGTAATGTCACGTTCAGCCCCTGCGACGATGAGGATTTTAGTTTTCAAGGACAGTCCCGACGTTCCACCACAAAGCTCATCTCCACAATGAAAGCCTGGAAAATGTTAGCCAATGGATGCCAGGGATATTTGGCTAATTTGGTGGACAAGGAGCAAGAAGAAGAATTGACACCGGAAGGAGTCCCTATTATTAGGGAATATCTGGACATCTTTCCACAGGATCTACCCGGACTTCCACCGGAGCGTGAGATTTCCTTCGAGATCGAGTTGCTACCGGGAGCTGCACCAGTGTCAAAGGCGCCGTACAGAATGGCACCGGCCGAGCTAAGAGAACTCCAAGTACAGTTGCAAGAGTTACTCGACAGAGGATTCATCCGACCAAGCCACTCTCCATGGGGAGCACCTGTCCTGTTCGTAAAAAGAAGGACGGATCGTTGCGCATGTGCATCGACTACAGAGAATTGAACAAGCTGACGATCAAGAACAAGTACCCACTGCCCAGGATCGACGATTTGTTCGACCAGCTTAGAGGAGCAGAAGTGTTCTCCAAAGTGGACTTGCGATCAGGTTACCACCAACTTCGAATCAAAGAGTCGGATGTGTTCAAGACGGCTTTCAGAACGCGCTATGGGCATTACGAGTTTTTAGTAATGCCATTCGGATTGACGAACGCCCCAGCTGCATTCATGGATATCATGAACCGAATTTTCAAGGAATACTTGGACAAATTTGTCATCGTTTTCATCGACGACATTTTGATCTACTCGAGATCTAAAGAGGAGCACGAACAGCACCTCAGGCTGGTAATGGAAATGTTGAGGCGACATCAGCTATACGCCAAATTCACGAAGTGTGAATTTTGGCTGGAGAAGGTTCACTTTCTGGGGCATGTAGTATCAAAAGAGGGAGTTTCTGTAGATCCAGCGAAGATTGAAGCGGTTAGCTCATGGCCGACCCCCAGGAACGTTACCGAAATACGAAGCTTCCTAGGGCTCGCTGGATACTATCGACGCTTCGTAGAGGGATTCTCCAAGATAGCAGCACCCCTCACGGCCCTCACCAGGAAGGACAAAAAGTACGAATGGACTCCAAAATGCGAGGAAAACTTCCAGAAGCTGAAGAGAAAGCTGACAAGTGCCCCGGTGCTCATCATTCCTAATGTTGATGTGGGAAATTTTGTAATCTACAGCGACGCTTCTAAGATTGGATTAGGAGCAGTTCTGATGCAGGACGGAAAGGTAGTAGCTTATGCATCAAGACAGCTGAAGAATCATGAACAGAATTATCCTACGCATGATTTGGAGCTAGCAGCGGTGGTCTTCGCACTTAAAATATGGAGGCATTATCTGTATGGAAACAAATGCGAGATCTACACAGATCACCAGAGCCTCAAGTATATTTTTACTCAAAAGGAGCTGAATATGAGGCAAAGAAGATGGCTGGAGTTAGTAAAGGATTACGACTGCGAAATCCTTTACCACCCTGGAAAGGTCAACAGGTAGCCGATGCGCTGAGTAGGAGATCAGTAGGCACACTGATGTCCATTGAAGCACTTTCCCAGGCGTTGCAGAAAGAGATCAGTAATTATCAACTGGAAATAATCACCGGGAGATTGGATTCACTGACTCTTCACTCAGATTTGCTGGACAAAATCAAGGCGCATCAGGGAGAAGATTCTTCGTTGAGGAAGGCGCGACTTGCTGATCAGGACAGCAAGGATTTTACGACTTCTGCAGATGGGATAATCCACTTCAAGAGGCGGATTTGGGTTCCAAAAGTGAAGGATTTAAAGGAACAAATCCTAAAGGAGGCACACCAGACGCCATATTCTGTACATCCGGGAGCTACCAAGATGTACAAGGACCTCAAGGAGACGTACTGGTGGCCCAACATGAAGAATGAAGTGGCAGAATTCGTATCGACTTGCTTAACTTGTCAGAAAGTTAAGGCAGAGCACCGATATCCCGGCGGCGAACTACAGAAAATTGAACTCCCAGAATGGAAATGGGAGCAGATTACGATGGATTTCGTAGTAGGATTGCCAAGGACGACAAGTGGGAATGATACGATTTGGGTCATTGTCGACAGATTGACCAAATCAACCCATTTTATCGCCATCAAAGCCACATTTTCAGTAGAAAAATTGGCTGAACTCTACGTAAATCAAGTCGTCAAGCTTCACGGAGTGCCAAGATCGATCATATCCGACCGCGATGGGCGTTTTACTTCGCGTTTCTGGACCAGCGTTCATATGGCAATGGGGTCGAGATTGAAGTTCAGTACTGCATTTCACCCCCAAACCGATGGTCAATCGGAGAGAACTATCCAGACGCTTGAAGATATGCTGCGATCGTGTGTCTTGGATTTCAAAGGAAATTGGGATCAGAAGCTTCCGTTGATCGAATTCTCGTACAACAACAGCTATCACTCTTCGATCGACATGGCACCATTCGAAGCATTGTATGGGAGAAAGTGCAGATCGCCAATTAATTGGCAAGAAGTCGGCCAGAAGCAGCTACAAACGACAGACTTCATCAAAAAGACCTCCGAGGATATCCAGAAAATCAAACAAAGGCTCGACATGGCTTTCAGTCGTCAGAAAAGTTACGCTGATAAGCGTCGCAGACCTTTGGAATTTCAAGTTGGGGACGCAGTCTTCATAAAGATTTCTCCGATGAAGGGAGTAGTAATGAGGTTCGGTAAGAAGGGAAAGTTGAGCCCGCGCTACACAGGACCGTTCGAGATCCTGGAAAGGGTTGGAAAGGTCGCATACAGACTCGCTTTACCGCCAGAGCTATCATCGATGCACGACGTTTTCCACGTTTCGATGTTCAAGAAGTATATCTCGGACCCTTCCCACATACTTCATCAGGAGCCGGTAGAGGTTCAGACCGATATGACATACGAGGAGAAGCCTGTCAGAATCCTCGATAGGGAAGATAAGGTCCTGAGGAAACGAACGATTCCTATGGTCAAGGTTTTATGGAAGAATCATGCGGTTTGAAGAAGCGACATGGGAAGTCGAGAGCGACATGAGAAGAAACTACCCCGAATTGTTCTGATTTTCGAGGACGAAAATTTTTAAGGGGGTAGATTGTAACACCCGAATTTCTTCGGTTCACATTTTATAGAAATTTTGTGTAAATAATTACCGTAATCGGTATTTCATGAGGAAGTTCGTTTTAGAACTTAATTTTGTGAAACGAGTTCTTAAAATTTATTAAGACTCGAAAACAAATTGCATGAACTCGCAAAAGACCTTTATGAGTGAAAGGAGGTCGTATTTGCACATTTCAAGACAAGTCGACGTTGACCAATAAGTCAGTTAGACCAAAACGGTCGAAAACGTCAAACAAGAATTTTAAAATCGCAGTACGAGTGAAATTACTGCTAAAAACTCATTTCTTGATTAAGATGAGTTTGAATAGAATTAAAATCACCTTAGAAAAATCAAGCATACTAAGTTAGAGTTCAGGGCGAAAGGATTCGGAAAAATAAGAAAAAAATTTTCCGATCGAGTTTTTCACAGATCGAAATTTTTAAATGCGATGTAATTTTCGATACTGGGAATTTAAGCAACTCAGTATTAAAATTTATTGCAATGTGTTGAAATTATACAATTTTTCAAAAAGATTGAACCAAACAAGCCTTTAAGCTTAATTATATCACAATTAAGCTAAATTAGGACATAACCCTACACACACATGGACCAATGAGCATGTGACACCTCACCTATGAGTTGTCAAATCACTCCCCATTTCCCTCCCATAGCAGCCGGCCACACTCAAGCCCCTTTGGGCAATAGCTTGCAAAAATTGGAGGACCAAATAGCAAGTTTAGAAGCAAATTTGCATTGGAAAAGAAACCTAGGATTTCCCCTACCTAGAGGCACTATTCCTAGGGATTTCAAGCCCCAAAGTCAGCTGCCATTAACCCTCTTTCTCAGCCAAAGACTTTGGCATTTCCACTCCAAGAAATCCGAAGGAGAGAGAGAGAAAGAGAGAGCTAGAGAGATCAAAAGAAATCAAGCCAAATTGTGTGAGAAAACCCCCTAAAGTTCGGTTTTCTTGAGTGATCAAAGGAGAGATTGTTCAAAATTTTTCCCCTCTTTTTCTCATCATTGCCGAGTGTTTGGGAGGTGAGAAAATCCAAGAAAAATTTCGGGTTTTAGCTAGAAGCAAGGGTGGAGTTAAGGTGTGAGCTAGAGCCAAGAAAATCAACCATTTTGGTGGGTTGGTGCTTAAGGGCTCCACGGATTTTTTAAGGTAAGAGTTTTAGGTATTTTCTTCTCTTTTGTCAAGTTTAGTTGGGGGAGGAAGCTAACAAATTTTGTGACCATTTTTGAGGTCCAAATCGAGCACTTTGGAGGATAAAATCTCAACTAGGATCAAGCTTTTGCACTCTCGGATTTTTTGAGGTAAAAAAAATCCGAATTTTTACCCTAGTCTTTGGTTCATATTTTAGTTCATTTCTCAAGGGTTTTATCATGTATTTCAAGCACAAAGTTGTAAGAGCTTAAGCTCATGATTTCGGTTTTAGCCCTAAATAGCTTAGGATATATTTTTATGCTTGATTTAGGTTTTTGGGTGATTAATTTTGCATGTTTGGTTGTTGTTATGCTCTATGATATTTGTGTGTTAGAAATGCATGCTAGGGTTTTTATTTAAGTCCCTAATATGTTTATCAAATTTTTAGAAGCATGTTTTAGGGTTTGTATGATGATATGAATGAACTATGTGGTATGTATGTTTTCTCTCAAAACCGTGGACCAAGGGGTCTCGGCTTTGACTCAAATCCGAAAACACGGGATTTAAAGTTTTATGTGTATGAGGGACGTTAGTAGACGTGCATGTGTTAGTAGGTCCCGCTTTGGGCGGTCGAGCTAGAGCAACGCATAGAGACGTAAAAATTGGACTAACACCAAAACTGCTCTCGGGTCCAACACCCGGAAGCTCGGAAAAGTGGAATTTACAGGTCCTTCGAGGCCGAATGGGTAAAAACTCAAAACATGAAAGTTGTTCGTTAGGGTGTTTCCTAGGGGGCCACGTGAACAGATTTAAAAAATAAGGCTCCAATGGCCTTTGTTTTTAAGAAAAACCGAGAACTGGTCAGGGTGACCAAGTTCCAACGATTCACTTGTGTTCAAATAAAAAACTGGTATCAATTGAGCCAGAATCAGAAAATGTTCAAAACATGAAAGTTTTAGATCTTTTTGTTAGCTACAACTTTCATGAAGAAAGCGTTTCCAAATTCATTTTAGATTTTAAGTTATGAATTTTCAAACAAAAGCCGTGCAGTGAGCAAAATCTCATGCACGTGATTTTCTAGACCAATGACTAGGAAAAACATTTTCTAACTTTCAAACATCATTTTCAAACCCGAAAACCGCTCCAAAGACGGTTTTCGATCCCCAAATGTTTTACATGAATATTTTCAGGTGTTTTGTAATTTTCAAAGATAAGTTTGGGTGCTATTCACCAAACTTACTTAAATGAACAAGAAAACGATACTTTAAACAAGTCCAAGATTTTCAAGGTTAAAATGAAAAGATACTCCGTTAGTAGTCGGAAAATTATTCCGAGTTACTAGGGCCTTGCCCAAGCCCAGAGTTAACCTCGCAGATTGAGGTTTAAGTTAAGATTATGGTTCTCTACAAGAACCCTTAATTAATAATTCCGTGATGGGTTACGTCATGTGACCCCTTCACATGTATTGGTAGAGGGACATATAACCGATATATTTATAGGTTGGTTTAATCCGACATTAAGCGATATTAGAATAGAAACCTTACGTGTAAACGTCCATGGGCAGGAGGTGACCTGCGAGTGTGCCCGGAAAAGGGGATTCGATCACGCGAACGACGAAAACAAGTAAGTACAACCACCGCCTACAGCTTAGGCTTTGCTGTGATACTTGCCCAAGTATGTTATTGTTAGATGTATGCTAGGGGTGTATGCCTTATTGTATGTTATGTTGTTGTTGCTATGTTATGTTGTTGTTGCTATGTTATGTTGTTGTTGCTATGCTATATGCCATGTTAATTCTATGTTGTATGCTAAGTTATGAAGTATGATAAGTCAAGATAAGTTCATGATGAATGTTAGGTTATGATTATTAAGATATGAAGCATGTATGTATGAGAAAGCGAAGCATGTTCACGAAATCTTATAAGAATAATAAGATCAAGTATGACATGACAAGATGAAAAGAAAGTAAGTTGGCGAGCAAGTCGCCTGTGTTGTACCGACCCGCGTCAGGTCGGGTTGGACTATGGTTTGAGTTGGAAAAGGACTGGCCGCCTCAACCACTCCATAGTCGCGCGCCCGGTACATACACACAAGTAAGGGGCCCATAAGTAAGATAAGTAATGAAAGTACGTTAAGAATGAATTGAGCATAATACGAGCATAAAAGGACCATGCATTATGATGTGTATGTTATGCTATGATGAATGAAGTTAAGAAGTGGTACAATATGCATGATAAGTTAAGTTAGGATATGTAAAGTCAGATTATGTATTGGTTCGCGGTATAGGAGTTGTACTTGCTGAGTTTTCGCTCATTGTTTGAAGTTTATGTTGTAGGTAAACAGCCTGCTTTGAAATAACTGCATGGTGGAGGGTGAAGCCGGTGGCTGTGAAATGATGAACGGGTTGGGGTTCGCAACTCAAAAAGGGTTTAAATTAATATATCTATTTTGAGAAACAGACAGTTATTTGATTTGCGTATGAATATATTTTCTAAGTATGATGCTTCCGCTAATATAAAAAAAAAAAAAAAAAATCCCCACTAATTTCATGATCAAAATGGGATAAAACAAGTTTAAGTTCAAGTAAGTCAAGTTCAGTGACGGCCTGTGCAAGGCGGGTCGTCACAGATTGGTATCAGAGCGGTTCCCTGCGACATCATTTCACGGTCTGCCTGCCATCGCCGCCACCATATGTAAGTTTAGATTTACTTTATGTTTTATACATGTATGCTTATAGTTAAGTATTGCGTGTTAGATACGGTACGATGGACCCCATGATGACCGAAGAGGATAGAGACGTCGTTACGGTTTTCTTTCGCGCACACCCCCTATCCTTTGACAGCACGAGGCGTACAGTGCACGTCGAGGCGTGGCTCCACGATATGGAGCAAACATTCTTGATGTGTCACATCCCTGACTATCTGGAAATCATGCTCGCTGCAAAATGTATTTACGGAGCTGCACGGCTATGGTGGATTGACATTGGTGAGCGTCAGGTGCCTAGTCGCACCTGGGCGCAGTTTCGCTCGGTGATGTTAGAGCGCTATGGACCACTCCCACTCAGAGATGAGGGTGCACCTGCTAGAGATCCGGATATTTACCGTGATATGCGTCATACACGATACCAGATGTTATCCCAGGCTTGGCACGCATACCCGGGCGAGACGATGAGCCACTACTGGTGGAGGTTTGAGGAGATGATGCATCCCCATGTACCTCAGGATCTTCCAGAGCCCCAGTTTGAGGCAGTGACTCTACTAGTGAACGGAACGCCGCCTCACATCAGACAGCATGTTCCGCAGCCTACCCTCCACTCGACCGTCGCTGGGACCGTCGACGATATCTTAGCGGCTGAGATCATTGCTCAAGACGCCGGGAATGATGCTCCAGCGAACCCTGAGCAGCCCCCAGTCGATGATGATGATGAGCCCGAGCCTCAGTATGAGGTGGGACCGCTTGATGACGAGGACGAAGATCCTCAGTATGAGGTCGGACCACTTGAGGAGGAGATGGAGCACGCCCAGATTCCACTCATCATCATATCCAGTGATGATGAAGATGAGGAGGACGAAGATGAAGACATGGAGGATCCCGAAGAGTTTCCCCTCGAGGACGAGCCACATCACATCGTTCCAGATGACGGGGACTGGGAAGACGATTTCGAGGACGACACGGATTCCGAGATATCCGCGCTTGAGATCGAGGTCATCCGTTAGATTAGGGCCGTTTTGTTTTATACCCTCTTTCTTTTGTAATTAGAATTTTATTTATTATGTGTTATGTACATTCGGACGTTAGGATGTACCTTATGTACGATGGAAAGTGTTAGATCACTTCCATCTTGTTGTTTTAACCATGTGTATTTTGGTAAAGTGACAAGTATTTCTTTTGAATATGTATATATATATATCAGTACCCGGCACCTTTTTGAAAAAATGCCGAGGGAATCATGTATTTTAAAAAGCTTTGTATTTTGATTATGTACAAAGAGACCGTGCAGACACGGGTTAAATGAAATCAAATGATATTTTCATTTCTCTTTACGAGTTTCTTCTTATTTTACAAGTAAATATGTCATTAAATATCTGCATTTGAGTTATGGCAAGATACAAGTATATTATGACGTTACATGCATGTTTTAATGTTTTATGATGTAATGATAATAATTATATGAAAGAAGAGATGTGATTAATATCTTTTCTTGCTATAGAGGTTACAAGATGGTACGTCTGAGAGGAACAATGCCGGTAAATCCTCCAGCACAGGATTTGACCGCCATATTAGCAAATATACAACGCAAAGATTGACTGTCGAAAGCGTAATGTCACGTTCAGCCCCTGCGACGATGAGGATTTTAGTTTTCAAGGACAGTCCCGACGTTCCACCACAAAGCTCATCTCCACAATGAAAGCCTGGAAAATGTTAGCCAATGGATGCCAGGGATATTTGGCTAATTTGGTGGACAAGGAGCAAGAAGAAGAATTGACACCGGAAGGAGTCCCTATTATTAGGGAATATCTGGACATCTTTCCACAGGATCTACCCGGACTTCCACCGGAGCGTGAGATTTCCTTCGAGATCGAGTTGCTACCGGGAGCTGCACCAGTGTCAAAGGCGCCGTACAGAATGGCACCGGCCGAGCTAAGAGAACTCCAAGTACAGTTGCAAGAGTTACTCGACAGAGGATTCATCCGACCAAGCCACTCTCCATGGGGAGCACCTGTCCTGTTCGTAAAAAAGAAGGACGGATCGTTGCGCATGTGCATCGACTACAGAGAATTGAACAAGCTGACGATCAAGAACAAGTACCCACTGCCCAGGATCGACGATTTGTTCGACCAGCTTAGAGGAGCAGAAGTGTTCTCCAAAGTGGACTTGCGATCAGGTTACCACCAACTTCGAATCAAAGAGTCGGATGTGTTCAAGACGGCTTTCAGAACGCGCTATGGGCATTACGAGTTTTTAGTAATGCCATTCGGATTGACGAACGCCCCAGCTGCATTCATGGATATCATGAACCGAATTTTCAAGGAATACTTGGACAAATTTGTCATCGTTTTCATCGACGACATTTTGATCTACTCGAGATCTAAAGAGGAGCACGAACAGCACCTCAGGCTGGTAATGGAAATGTTGAGGCGACATCAGCTATACGCCAAATTCACGAAGTGTGAATTTTGGCTGGAGAAGGTTCACTTTCTGGGGCATGTAGTATCAAAAGAGGGAGTTTCTGTAGATCCAGCGAAGATTGAAGCGGTTAGCTCATGGCCGACCCCCAGGAACGTTACCGAAATACGAAGCTTCCTAGGGCTCGCTGGATACTATCGACGCTTCGTAGAGGGATTCTCCAAGATAGCAGCACCCCTCACGGCCCTCACCAGGAAGGACAAAAAGTACGAATGGACTCCAAAATGCGAGGAAAACTTCCAGAAGCTGAAGAGAAAGCTGACAAGTGCCCCGGTGCTCATCATTCCTAATGTTGATGTGGGAAATTTTGTAATCTACAGCGACGCTTCTAAGATTGGATTAGGAGCAGTTCTGATGCAGGACGGAAAGGTAGTAGCTTATGCATCAAGACAGCTGAAGAATCATGAACAGAATTATCCTACGCATGATTTGGAGCTAGCAGCGGTGGTCTTCGCACTTAAAATATGGAGGCATTATCTGTATGGAAACAAATGCGAGATCTACACAGATCACCAGAGCCTCAAGTATATTTTTACTCAAAAGGAGCTGAATATGAGGCAAAGAAGATGGCTGGAGTTAGTAAAGGATTACGACTGCGAAATCCTTTACCACCCTGGAAAGGTCAACAGGGTAGCCGATGCGCTGAGTAGGAGATCAGTAGGCACACTGATGTCCATTGAAGCACTTTCCCAGGCGTTGCAGAAAGAGATCAGTAATTATCAACTGGAAATAATCACCGGGAGATTGGATTCACTGACTCTTCACTCAGATTTGCTGGACAAAATCAAGGCGCATCAGGGAGAAGATTCTTCGTTGAGGAAGGCGCGACTTGCTGATCAGGACAGCAAGGATTTTACGACTTCTGCAGATGGGATAATCCACTTCAAGAGGCGGATTTGGGTTCCAAAAGTGAAGGATTTAAAGGAACAAATCCTAAAGGAGGCACACCAGACGCCATATTCTGTACATCCGGGAGCTACCAAGATGTACAAGGACCTCAAGGAGACGTACTGGTGGCCCAACATGAAGAATGAAGTGGCAGAATTCGTATCGACTTGCTTAACTTGTCAGAAAGTTAAGGCAGAGCACCGATATCCCGGAGGCGAACTACAGAAAATTGAACTCCCAGAATGGAAATGGGAGCAGATTACGATGGATTTCGTAGTAGGATTGCCAAGGACGACAAGTGGGAATGATACGATTTGGGTCATTGTCGACAGATTGACCAAATCAACCCATTTTATCGCCATCAAAGCCACATTTTCAGTAGAAAAATTGGCTGAACTCTACGTAAATCAAGTCGTCAAGCTTCACGGAGTGCCAAGATCGATCATATCCGACCGCGATGGGCGTTTTACTTCGCGTTTCTGGACCAGCGTTCATATGGCAATGGGGTCGAGATTGAAGTTCAGTACTGCATTTCACCCCCAAACCGATGGTCAATCGGAGAGAACTATCCAGACGCTTGAAGATATGCTGCGATCGTGTGTCTTGGATTTCAAAGGAAATTGGGATCAGAAGCTTCCGTTGATCGAATTCTCGTACAACAACAGCTATCACTCTTCGATCGACATGGCACCATTCGAAGCATTGTATGGGAGAAAGTGCAGATCGCCAATTAATTGGCAAGAAGTCGGCCAGAAGCAGCTACAAACGACAGACTTCATCAAAAAGACCTCCGAGGATATCCAGAAAATCAAACAAAGGCTCGACATGGCTTTCAGTCGTCAGAAAAGTTACGCTGATAAGCGTCGCAGACCTTTGGAATTTCAAGTTGGGGACGCAGTCTTCATAAAGATTTCTCCGATGAAGGGAGTAATGAGGTTCGGTAAGAAGGGAAAGTTGAGCCCGCGCTACACAGGACCGTTCGAGATCCTGGAAAGGGTTGGAAAGGTCGCATACAGACTCGCTTTACCGCCAGAGCTATCATCGATGCACGACGTTTTCCACGTTTCGATGTTCAAGAAGTATATCTCGGACCCTTCCCACATACTTCATCAGGAGCCGGTAGAGGTTCAGACCGATATGACATACGAGGAGAAGCCTGTCAGAATCCTCGATAGGGAAGATAAGGTCCTGAGGAACCGAACGATTCCTATGGTCAAGGTTTTATGGAAGAATCATGCGGTTGAAGAAGCGACATGGGAAGTCGAGAGCGACATGAGAAGAAACTACCCCGAATTGTTCTGATTTTCGAGGACGAAAATTTTAAGGGGGGTAGATTGTAACACCCGAATTTCTTCGGTTCACATTTTATAGAAATTTTGTGTAAATAATTACCGTAATCGGTATTTCATGAGGAAGTTCGTTTTAGAACTTAATTTTGTGAAACGAGTTCTTAAAATTTATTAAGACTCGAAAACAAATTGCATGAACTCGCAAAAGACCTTTATGAGTGAAAGGAGGTCGTATTTGCACATTTCAAGACAAGTCGACGTTGACCAATAAGTCAGTTAGACCAAAACGGTCGAAAACGTCAAACAAGAATTTTAAAATCGCAGTACGAGTGAAATTACTGCTAAAAACTCATTTCTTGATTAAGATGAGTTTGAATAGAATTAAAATCACCTTAGAAAAATCAAGCATACTAAGTTAGAGTTCAGGGCGAAAGGATTCGGAAAAATAAGAAAAAAATTTTCCGATCGAGTTTTTCACAGATCGAAATTTTTAAATGCGATGTAATTTTCGATACTGGGAATTTAAGCAACTCAGTATTAAAATTTATTGCAATGTGTTGAAATTATACAATTTTTCAAAAAGATTGAACCAAACAAGCCTTTAAGCTTAATTATATCACAATTAAGCTAAATTAGGACATAACCCTACACACACATGGACCAATGAGCATGTGACACCTCACCTATGAGTTGTCAAATCACTCCCCATTTCCCTCCCATAGCAGCCGGCCACACTCAAGCCCCTTTGGGCAATAGCTTGCAAAAATTGGAGGACCAAATAGCAAGTTTAGAAGCAAATTTGCATTGGAAAAGAAACCTAGGATTTCCCCTACCTAGAGGCACTATTCCTAGGGATTTCAAGCCCCAAAGTCAGCTGCCATTAACCCTCTTTCTCAGCCAAAGACTTTGGCATTTCCACTCCAAGAAATCCGAAGGAGAGAGAGAGAAAGAGAGAGCTAGAGAGATCAAAAGAAATCAAGCCAAATTGTGTGAGAAAACCCCCCTAAAGTTCGGTTTTCTTGAGTGATCAAAGGAGAGATTGTTCAAAATTTTTCCCCTCTTTTTCTCATCATTGCCGAGTGTTTGGGAGGTGAGAAAATCCAAGAAAAATTTCGGGTTTTAGCTAGAAGCAAGGGTGGAGTTAAGGTGTGAGCTAGAGCCAAGAAAATCAACCATTTTGGTGGGTTGGTGCTTAAGGGCTCCACGGATTTTTTAAGGTAAGAGTTTTAGGTATTTTCTTCTCTTTTGTCAAGTTTAGTTGGGGGAGGAAGCTAACAAATTTTGTGACCATTTTTGAGGTCCAAATCGAGCACTTTGGAGGATAAAATCTCAACTAGGATCAAGCTTTTGCACTCTCGGATTTTTTGAGGTAAAAAAAATCCGAATTTTTACCCTAGTCTTTGGTTCATATTTTTAGTTCATTTCTCAAGGGTTTTATCATGTATTTCAAGCACAAAGTTGTAAGAGCTTAAGCTCATGATTTCGGTTTTAGCCCTAAATAGCTTAGGATATATTTTTATGCTTGATTTAGGTTTTTGGGTGATTAATTTTGCATGTTTGGTTGTTGTTATGCTCTATGATATTTGTGTGTTAGAAATGCATGCTAGGGTTTTTATTTAAGTCCCTAATATGTTTATCAAATTTTTAGAAGCATGTTTTAGGGTTTGTATGATGATATGAATGAACTATGTGGTATGTATGTTTTCTCTCAAAACCGTGGACCAAGGGGTCTCGGCTTTGACTCAAATCCGAAAACACGGGATTTAAAGTTTTATGTGTATGAGGGACGTTAGTAGACGTGCATGTGTTAGTAGGTCCCGCTTTGGGCGGTCGAGCTAGAGCAACGCATAGAGACGTAAAAATTGGACTAACACCAAAACTGCTCTCGGGTCCAACACCCGGAAGCTCGGAAAAGTGGAATTTACAGGTCCTTCGAGGCCGAATGGGTAAAAACTCAAAACATGAAAGTTGTTCGTTAGGGTGTTTCCTAGGGGGCCACGTGAACAGATTTAAAAAATAAGGCTCCAATGGCCTTTGTTTTTAAGAAAAACCGAGAACTGGTCAGGGTGACCAAGTTCCAACGATTCACTTGTGTTCAAATAAAAAACTGGTATCAATTGAGCCAGAATCAGAAAATGTTCAAAACATGAAAGTTTTAGATCTTTTTGTTAGCTACAACTTTCATGAAGAAAGCGTTTCCAAATTCATTTTAGATTTTAAGTTATGAATTTTCAAACAAAAGCCGTGCAGTGAGCAAAATCTCATGCACGTGATTTTCTAGACCAATGACTAGGAAAAACATTTTCTAACTTTCAAACATCATTTTCAAACCCGAAAACCGCTCCAAAGACGGTTTTCGATCCCCAAATGTTTTACATGAATATTTTCAGGTGTTTTGTAATTTTCAAAGATAAGTTTGGGTGCTATTCACCAAACTTACTTAAATGAACAAGAAAACGATACTTTAAACAAGTCCAAGATTTTCAAGGTTAAAATGAAAAAGATACTCCGTTAGTAGTCGGAAAATTATTCCGAGTTACTAGGGCCTTGCCCAAGCCCAGAGTTAACCTCGCAGATTGAGGTTTAAGTTAAGATTATGGTTCTCTACAAGAACCCTTAATTAATAATTCCGTGATGGGTTACGTCATGTGACCCCTTCACATGTATTGGTAGAGGGACATATAACCGATATATTTATAGGTTGGTTTAATCCGACATTAAGCGATATTAGAATAGAAACCTTACGTGTAAACGTCCATGGGCAGGAGGTGACCTGCGAGTGTGCCCGGAAAAGGGGATTCGATCACGCGAACGACGAAAACAAGTAAGTACAACCACCGCCTACAGCTTAGGCTTTGTTGTGATACTTGCCCAAGTATGTTATTGTTAGATGTATGCTAGGGGTGTATGCCTTATTGTATGTTATGTTGTTGTTGCTATGTTATGTTGTTGTTGCTATGTTATGTTGTTGTTGCTATGCTATATGCCATGTTAATTCTATGTTGTATGCTAAGTTATGAAGTATGATAAGTCAAGATAAGTTCATGATGAATGTTAGGTTATGATTATTAAGATATGAAGCATGTATGTATGAGAAAGCGAAGCATGTTCACGAAATCTTATAAGAATAATAAGATCAAGTATGACATGACAAGATGAAAAGAAAGTAAGTTGGCGAGCAAGTCGCCTGTGTTGTACCGACCCGCGTCAGGTCGGGTTGGACTATGGTTTGAGTTGGAAAAGGACTGGCCGCCTCAACCACTCCATAGTCGCGCGCCCGGTACATACACACAAGTAAGGGGCCCATAAGTAAGATAAGTAATGAAAGTACGTTAAGAATGAATTGAGCATAATACGAGCATAAAAGGACCATGCATTATGATGTGTATGTTATGCTATGATGAATGAAGTTAAGAAGTGGTACAATATGCATGATAAGTTAAGTTAGGATATGTAAAGTCAGATTATGTATTGGTTCGCGGTATAGGAGTTGTACTTGCTGAGTTTTCGCTCATTGTTTGAAGTTTATGTTGTAGGTAAAAAGCCTGCTTTGAAATAACTGCATGGTGGAGGGTGAAGCCGGTGGCTGTGAAATGATGAACGGGTTGGGGTTCGCAACTCAAAAAGGGTTTAAATTAATATATCTATTTTGAGAAACAGACAGTTATTTGATTTGCGTATGAATATATTTTCTAAGTATGATGCTTCCGCTAATATAAAAAAAAAAAAAAAAAATCCCCACTAATTTCATGATCAAAATGGGATAAAACAAGTTTAAGTTCAAGTAAGTCAAGTTCAGTGACGGCCTGTGCAAGGCGGGTCGTCACATACCTGAACAATAGTTGTTCGATGTTCAATTACGGAGTCATGATTTATTAGTATAGGGGTCAAAAAAAATTTTGTTCAAAATTATACTAACATAAATATACATGTAACAGTTTTTGTTTATTAAATTCATAACATATTGACACATGAAAATATCAGTATCATATCTAAATAGGACAACATGTCACTATCAGTTTTATGCAATTAGAATTAAAAATAATGTAAGAAAAAACCTGAAATTGAAGTGTTGATCTTAATATCTCCATAATATCATATCCATTCAAGTTTCACATCTTGAAACTCCAAGTCTAATATATCAACTATAAAAATGAAAAAAAAAAATTATTTACTTGCAAATAACATTATTTTCTCAATAAAAGAGTAGCTATGTTAAATACATGTACCTCAAAATATCATTTTCTTTTCTTAAATATAAGTTATGCTCGACTGATCTTTCATAAAGGCAAACTCATCTATAATTGATTCACTGCTAATTTTATAGCAATTTCCTTCTCAATGTAGACAATCAAGCAGTCATTCAAAAAATTATCTTCCATCTTGTTTCGGAGTTTTGTCTTGATTATTTTTATGACTGAAAATGCTTGTTCCGTAATTGCTATGGATACTGGAAGAACAAGAACAAGCCTAATCATAATGTCAATAAGAGGATAAATAGTCGATTTCCCTGTTTTCACCAAGCCTTGACACAATCCATGAATACTAGATAATTTCTACAATTTAAGATGATTTGGAATGTTGAGCTCAAAATGTTGAAGTTCTATTCTTAGACGTTCTAGCTCCTGCTCTGTAAAATCACTAGGATAAAACTTCTCTACAAGTTTGCAAATATTATCAATCTTGGACAACTTAAATCCATCTCTAGGATCTAAAGCAGTGCTAAGAACAAGCAGCCCTACTGTATGTTCATTGAACCTGCAATTTAATTCTTGCAACTAATAATTATTTGTTGCAATAAATCAACTCGATAATAATGTTCCACACTACTCTCAAATTGTTGATTTCGAGATCTACCGCGCCTTGCAACATATTGAACATCCATATCCGGGATAACAATTTGATGTTGCTTACAAAATGATCTAACAATCACAAAGAAAGCATCCCATCCCGAATCTCGAAAATTCTTTAGCCTTTTTGTGCGTGCAACAAGATGCATAGCATTTAAAATTATAATTCAGATTTAGATTTTAGGTCAAGCCACTAAACCCACTAATGTATATAAATTTAATAAAACTGTTTTATTTTTTAAAATCCAAATTGTTTGCCCAATAAAATATAGATAATAACTATCAATTTAAAATGGGTCAAGCCTAGTTTATACACATACCAATTTTTTTAAATTAAAATAAAACCCCACTATATAAAAATTTTAAAAATAGTTAGGGGGGCATGTATGGAAGATATCCTTTGCTGTTGCGTCTTTAAATGAGGACGTGTTTCTTCTTCTTCTTCTTTTTTGAAATGGGATAATGCGTTTCAATTGATAAATTAATAAAAGTATTTTTTTTCTCAACATTATTGATGAGAATATATAAAGTATTTTTCACGTCCTAGTTTAGTTTCTGTCCTTATCAATCTTACATGTTTCGAACCTTGTATATTTTGTACGTTGGCTTTCTGTCGTTGCCGAAGGGTGTGTGTAGGAGAGGGATAGAAGTGTGGACAAATTCATTGTTTAGTTGGAGGGATGAGAGGAAGAAGGGGATTAATATAAGAGTTTTTTTTTTTTTTTTTTTTTTGGGCATCAATATCTCTAAAGTTGTTGTGATTGGTAGATTAATCTTTGAACAAAGTCTTGACAATTTGACATTTCAAACTTCAAAATCCCTAGCATTAATAGTCTATTTGAAAACTCCGTCAACTTTTTTTTTTTAATTATTTTTTTACGAAAATTGATATATGTATGACATACAGGCAAATAGATGGTGAATTAGTGGCAAAAACAATCCTAAACTAGGTAAATTACGTATGAATCATGTGTTAAACACTGTCTATCAAAGTGATCAAAATGACCACTGTTGCATTGGATTTTGAAGTTTTAGGACAGAGTTTTCCTCCCCCCCCCCCCATTCTTTTAGTTTAATTCATAGATGATACAGTTGGAAAATTTAATCTAATAGCTAAAAGTACAGTTCACACCGTAGAAATCTCTTTCTTTTCCTTTTTCATTTGGACCGAACCGAAATTAAAGATAAGAGGGAAATAGGCCAAAATACTCTAGTAAAAAAAACTAAATGGCATAAACTTTTTTGAGTGATATTTATGAAGCATTGATCCGCAAGAAAATTATCTTAAAATTATTTTTATAAATAAAATTTTTACGGTAAATATCATAATATTATAAATAATTTATTTATGAAGCATGTTTAAAATAAAAATTATCTTAAAATATTTTCATAAAAATATGTTATTTACATCAAATATATTTAAAATATATTATTTATTTTAAACATTTAAAAAAATACCTATTTATTGTAATTTCCCCCAAAACAAAAAAAAAAACTTCCGATTGTTTCGGGGCTCAGGGATACTTCATCAAGGAGAGTTCCAAATGCCATGTCAGTTTCAAATTATGAACATAAGTTAGAAAACAACACTACCAACAAACAATAACTCCCTTTAATCAAAAGCTTTAGATCATTTCATTGTTAAGCTTCAATAGCAGTCGTGCCTTAAAAGAGAAAACAACCTACTAGAACGTTTGGATCGCTCATTTAAGCGACATTTATTTGATTGTTAGTATTTTTGTCTTTGAATTCATAACTTTTTTTTTTTTTTTTTTTTTTTTTTTTTAAATAACTAATACATAACTTTTTGAACAAACCCCCATACAAACACTACTGACGCACCTTTTTCAAACACACCTTACTAAAACATGCATTCAAATGTATTCTAACATTGACATCCAATCACACATACCATTGAAATACATACTCAAATGTAAAAATATAGCATCCAAACATATATTGGAATACATCCATTTTATTTGAATACAATACGAAATACAATATGACATCCAGACAAACCAAAAGTATTACGGATATCATATTATCATGGACAGGTTTGGGCGTTCTTCAAATTCTTGTGACCAAAGAGATCAAGTAGAACAAAGTACAGGCCATTTTTTCTGGCGATAAACTGTTTGATGAAAACGGCATATTTCACACGAGGTGAATCGTCTTTGCACAAGCAATAAAACCGTGGTGTCCGAGACTTTGCCCCGACTAATCCACGGGACCCATGCAAAGCGCCGCCCTCCACATGGATCAGGTAAATCTCAAACCTTTGACCCACGGGCGTGGCCCCAAGGGATTGTCAGCACCAATGGAATCGAACCTTAAACCCATTGCTTCATGAGGCACTAATTCCAAGTGATTCACCACTCAGCCAACCCCTTCGATGTTTCTAAACTGTTGAATCTTCTTCAATCACATAATTTTGATACGTTCATAAATACGATGATGATATAACTTTGATGTACTTTGAAGGTTCAAAATTGTGTCCTACCAATATTATACTCTACACAGAATTTTTCGAGTGTGTGGACAAATAGAAAGATGTGAAATCAGAAAAAAAAAAAAAAAAAAAAAAAAACATGGTGTTCGTATTCAAAATTTAATACATTTTCTTTTGATGAAGATGAATGTTACACGAGGCGGTATAGCATTTATCAGCCTCAGTTGCTGATATATCTTTCGAGTGAGTATCGACTTCTTACTCTCTCAAAAGTATGGGAAATAGGAATTAAAAAACGCAGGCTATACATACAACAACTTGAGACCTGAAAAAGTGTGTTTGTGTTTTATATCTTGTGAAGCACCAGAAGCAATTGTAGGAGCCAAAAAAAAAGCTTCTCAATGGTATATGTATAATTTAGAGAGAAGTTTTGTATCCTTCAACAGAATCTTTTACCTTACCGAGTCGAACATTCTACATTCATGTTTCTTTCGCCGACATCTGTGATGCGCTTTTTGATCTGAAAATGTGTTCTCCCCCACGATCTCCATCATCGAACCAGTATCTGGCGAAAGAAAGGAAAAGCATCATCAGAACACGAAATGCTTGCACAACAACCAAGTGCCACATTCTCATAAACGAATAAACAAGATGAACCTCACTTAGCAAATAAGATGCTCTGTTATACTATTCGACTCCAGACTCATTTTATTCTCATTTCAGAACCTATTTCTTTCTCTTATGTTTCAGTTCTGCAAATTCCTCAAACCGGCACAAGTTTACAACAACAGTGATTGCAATCCAACAAACCGAACAACGAGATGAAGAAGCATAACAACGGATAACTAACATCAACAAGAAAAATACATTAAGATCCCAACTTTTTAACATCAACCGAAGCAACATGTGAGATCTCCTTTGTGAGATCTCCTTTCCTCGGTAGGTGTTTAAAACATTGTCGGATCAATTAACATCGAAAACACCGTAGCATCTATCTCTAGCACAACTTTCATAGAATATTTCAATGCAAACACATTGTCTAAACCATAAGCAATCTAACAATGCACAGAGTAAGAGTGTAGAACACAAAAGATTAGAAAAAGATCAAAACACAAACTTAGTATTTCGTACTTCGATTCACTAATATTAAGATTAGTCTCTAACACAAAGAATTGACAATAAAGGTTAGAACTTTCCATGAATCCTGGTTATACCTTCGAATCGGTTGCCCCAAAACAACAATCTCGCATCGTCTTCTTCCTCGTCGAGCTCATCGCCGTATCCGAACTCCGCATCGCCGCGATAACCCGGCTCGCTTCCATATCCAGACTCAGCCCCTTGGGCGTCGAAGCCCCCAATCGGAGCACCGAAATTCTCCTTCTCGCCACTAACGTCCCTCTCCCTCCTCGAATTCCGCGCCTCGCTGACGTCCGACGACCAATTGGCGTCGCCGACGTTCAGGAACAGCTCCCCGCTCGAGTCAGTGGCCACCGCCACGGGGAAATCCGAGCAGGTGCCGTAAGCCGCCGACGGCCCGACCGAGCAGCACCGGCGCGTGCCGCTCCGATCGCTGCTCCGTCCGGACACGGACCTGGAGCCCCGACGCCGGCGCTTCCTCGCGAGCAGGCGGAGGCTTCCCCTGTACTGTTGGTGGTGGTGGCCGGAGGAGACGGGCCGGGTGCTGTCGTCGTCGATCAGGCTGAGGCACGACATGTCGATGGCGTCGATTTGGAACGAGGTGGCGCGGTCGGAGAGGCAGGGCCGCTTCGTGATCGCGTGGGCGCCGCCATTGGAGCGGTACGGCCTGGAATTAGCGGCGGCGGCAGCGACGGCAGCGGCGGAGGAGGAGGAGTCTAGGGTTTTGGAGGGAGTGGAGTGTTGTTGTTGGGGGTGGTGGAAGGGCCGCCATGTGTGGAGCTGGAAGGTGCAGGAGTCTATGGATTGCCGTGAATCTAGAGGCTTCGGCGACATGGACACTTTTGTTGTTACTGGAAAATCAACAATCTTGGTTTTTTATTTCAATTTTTTGTTTTTTGATTGGAAGAGACAACCTTTGTTGTTGATTATGTTGTTCTAGCTTAAGCTCTGACCTTGGATTGAAGCTTGATCCAAGTCTCCAGATTTTATTTTTTCTTTTTTTTTTTTCTAAGTAATTGGCTGGATCGAAATTCAGGACTTGGAGTATCAGCTCGATATTTTATTTTTGGAGTTCTAGAGAATGACAAGAGAGGAAAGATAGCCCCACTCGTAAAAATATGTCCAACTCTATATTTCTTCAGCCCCACACCGAACACGTGTCCCGCTTGAGGATTTGATATTTCCCATTTGTTCTAATAATCCTTTTTGGATACGGGAAAAAAAAATGATAATTCCAGGATTGTCTTAACTTAATTCATTTTATTTTAGTTTAAAAATAACACAAAACTCTCTTAGGAAAAAAAAAATTTGTAAATTATTATATTCTTAATCAAATATTGCGAGCAACATAGGTGATAACTTTAGTGAGAGGACGGATTAGATAATTGTTTTATATATTTTGAATTCTATATATTTAAATTTATTCTATCATCTAAAAAATCATGTCATCATATATAATATTACACACACATATTTTATATTTAAAATAATTAATGACTCTGTAAAACTATCACGTGATAATCACATGACAATGCAATACGTTTTTTTTTATTCTATTTTGTTTATACACGCAAAAAATGTGATTAAGACCATTAAAATTTAACGTCTCAATTATGATAATAACTAGAGTCTGACTATAGTAAGGTTTGAGGATAAACGGGGAGTTTATATTATATTAAATTGCAAAAGACAAGTAAGACAATCTTTGCTTACAGAAGGTCAAATTTCAAATTATATTATAAGAAATTCACGTCAATTTCAAATGGAATTCTTCTGGGTCCATTTATAAGTAAACCGAGCTAGTCTACTCATATTTGATCGGATAGAATTTCAAAAATTGCTTAGTCTTTTTTATATTTTGAAAAAATAAAAATAAACAATTTCAAACGTCGAGAATTTAGAAATCGAACAATTGCCCTTAAAAAAAAAAGAAAAAAGAAATCAAACAATTGCCGAGAAAATGCCAAAATACAAATTGTTAAGTTATTTTCAGTATGAAAAATAAGAGTCCGTTTGTTGAAACGGTTTGAGTTAAAATTTTTGAGTTTGAGTTGGTTGACTTTTTTAAAACTAGTTATAATTTTTGTTGACTTTTCAAAAAAAGACAAAAACTGAAATGAAAAAGTACAGTTTAGTTTAAGTTAAACCGTTTCACCAAACAAGTATTAAAACACAGGCACAAGGACATACACGTAGACCAACTGAAAAAATTATTGCCACAAGCGCTTACAAATCCCTTGAGGTAGTGAAAGTGCCAACACAGATTTTAACATTTTTTTTTTTTTTTTTTTTTAGCAATAAGTGCCCTGCTTTAACTATATATCTAAATATATATATATATATATATATATATATATATCCAAGACGAAATACTTGAGGAAGGGAAATTTCCAACAAATTTATAAAATCCATTCACATATTTTATCCACCACAAGCTTTACTCAAAGCGCATTTCCTAATGTTTTTGTTCCTCAAAATACCGTCCAGTTGTAAATAAGGATGACCGTATCCTAAATAAAAATGCCAAAAAAGATATTTTCATCCACTCTATACAAAGACAAAAGTCCTATCCACAATATACTTATTTCATGAATCTCAGAATGAGCATCTGCTCATTCCTCAGTGGACTTTCCAACGTCTGTTTTCTGAATGTCAAGCAGAAGTTGGTGAAGTCCGGTAAAGTAATCGCCGAATTGAGTCTGTGAAGGAGGGTTCAGGTTGAAGACATAAGAAATCGGTCTCGAGACCACCATTGGCTTCTTAGTGGTGACTCTGTCCCGCAACCTCCCGAAGCTCCTTTCGTCGAATGGGAATGACTCCCTGAGGAAGAAGAAACTCTCTCTGCCCAATTTCTCCACCTGACACAATTATAACCGTTAAAAGCTCTTTACAACATCAAGATCATCAACATTATCGCATTTTTATTAGGCAAACGAGATGATGTTGTCTTCATTTTGATAAATGTGATTAGAGATTGTCAAAAGAAGCAGGATTTGATTGAGCTTATAGCATCAGTTATTACCTCCAGATGTGAAAACCTGATATTGTTCATGGTGAGGATAACTTGCATATCCTCCAACCCGTCAGCTAGTATGCGGATGGCCAGATACTCGAAGAAGTTGCGCAGGAGCATTCTCTGCACTTCGGTAAGTTCGTCATCGGAGTTACCAAAATTAGGAAACCAAAGAACAGAATCAATTTCATTCCACTGGACAGAGTTGTTCCCCGCATTGGTTACAATGGTTTGGTACGGGTGATGAAGACCCCATAAGATTTTGACACCTTCCAAGGATGACTCGAAAATGGAGGTCTCTGACAAAGATGTCGTGGCAACTATTCTGGATGGATCGAAAAAGGAAGCAAAAGTCGAAGAGAATTGTAAATCGGTGTCATCCAATACTAGAATGCATGCATCTGAAGATGTAGGAAACAATTGAAGAAGGGATTCAGCTTTTGCTTCACTATCTTCTGGGAGGCATTCGGTTGAGCCAGATGATGATCCCGGTGGGCCCATATCATGAGAAAAGGAACACGATTCTCCGTTTCGACAACCCTGTTGATCAAAAAAACAAAAAAGAAAAGAAGACAGCTATTATGCTGCAAGCAAAGTACAGGACTTATAGACTTAAGAGTTGAATCAAACAATTTATAAAGGAATCTTAGGATGAACAGTAAAATGAACATGGCAAGTTCCCAAGCTCAACCACATCAGTGCTGCTAATATATATAATGAACAGAGAACCAATTTAAATTTACACTTTAATTTAACTTTTTGGTGTATAATTTAACATATATTATCAGGAAACATTATGTTAAATCAAGTAATTATATTTTTTTTAAAATAAAATTAAACCAAGTTACAGAGAAGCTCATACAGCATCAGAAACATTTTGCAAGGTCAATCGAGCTAATCACCTGGAGAGAGTAGAAAAATTTGCATGTTGGTTTCTTTGCTTGGAGTGAATGAGAATACATGCATTGGTCTCCCCTGTAGCAGTAGCCATTGGCGAAGTATGTACACATAGGCATCTCGTTATTGGCACGATAACCATCATTTACATTCTGATAACCAGCTATATCTTCTGTACACTGAACTTTTATCTATTCAAAACACGAAAAGAAGGAAAAATCAGCTTTAATGCCAAGGTTAACCGACATAGAGAAGGCAAGGATAGCAAGTACCTCTTTGATAATGCCTGCAAAAGTTTTTGCCACGTCAGTTTTGTGAAAGTCATCGGAAGCAACAAACGGTGAGGCAATGCATTTCTTGTTTCATGAGAAGGCTCAAGGTGGTGATCAGTCACCTCAAGTGCATCCGAATCTTCCTTTGTCTGACATTTGACAAGGCAGGTATGTTCAAACTCATAAGGATCGTAGTAGGATGGAAAGCCATCAGATGTACCCATAAAGGTTGGCCGAAAGCGGTGAACTGAGTTAAGTATATCATCATCTGGAAAGAAACATAACTAGACTTGAAAACAGCTTTAAAAGAGTATATTAAAGAGATGCTAGTATACATAGTTGAAGATCCGTGCATCCCCATATGTACTTAGAAATTTGCATGGCAGTGATTAATTGCACAAAATGATACACTAATAAAGTAAAGAATGAAAGTACATACATATTTCAGAGACGTGATTTAGCGATGACTGCACAAGATGATGGAAAGAGCACCATTCTTCTTCCGACTTGGAAATCGGTAAATTGGAAGCATTCATCTCATCTAACATTAGAAGTTGCTTCAAATGCTCAACACGGTGCTTATCCTGCAGAATAATGGAAGATGTTTAATCAGGTAGCACAACATAAATCCCTTGTTAAGGGCTTAGGGACACTCACACATACTAAATTACCTTGAAGACACGTTGCCAAAACTGAAATGCACATATGTTTCCCATGAGTTGTATCTCCCTCCGACCATTTAGGCCAGTGTTACTATTATCTTCCCTAAAGTAGCAGTCGGTGTACTCCGTGCCCTACATTGTAATATAGACTAAATTAGCGAAGAGAATTTATTCAAAACGTTCAGGGGCTCCAAGAAAATACAGATTTCTTTAGACATTGAGTGGATACCAAAATTTCATCACCAAAAGGACGAATAATGGGGAGAGGCTGACTATCCATCAATACACCAAGAAGAATGCCTTCCCGTAGCATACCAATAGCTCCAAACTTGAGTATAAGCACAGAAGCATCAAAAGACAACGAAAAGCTTGCAAGCAATCGTCCATAGAATGTAGGCTCATATCGACCCCTTGGAGATGTTTTCACCAATGTACGCATTTGAACTAGCAAGCTCAATGCATCTTCAATAACATCAGAATCCGGTGGATCTAGAGTCCTTTGCAGCAAAACTGCCAACAAAGTTCCACAATTACTTGGAATTTGCAAAGAAAATGCGCAATCAGTGTGCATTTGCAAGTACTCACAAGTGTCAAAAGCAATTATTGGTAAGGGACACATTATTATCACAAAACTTCAGCAACGTTAAAGAACACGTTGGAAAACACATCAATTGCATGTATCATTACATACCCTTGGGATCATTAATAGCTTTAGACTCAGCACAGCAGATTTGAAGCACTTGCTGCCTCAATGACAACCTCAGTATAGCGGGAAGCTCATAATCCTTAAGGTTGTTAAAAATGATCCAGTAACCAACCGATAAATCTGGCCATCACAAGTTCTTCCGGTTCTCCCTCTACGCTGCTCAGCCTACAAAACAATTCAAAGCTCAAACAAACTCGGGCAGAATTAGATTATTCAACAAGTAAGGTTTCTTCTGAATACCTGAGACTTAGAAACAAGTAAGGTTTCTTCTGAATACCTGAGACTTAGAAACCCAAGTGAGCTCTGAAGATTCCTTTTTCCTATTATTATCCCAAAAAACTTGTAAAGACCGGCATGAATCAATGACAAATGCAACTTTGGGTATTGTCCACAGACGACTCCGCAATATTAGTGGCCAATATGATCTGCACAGAATATATCTTTTAGAATGGCCACAACGATGAGGAAAAAAAAAGAAGAAGAAGAAGAAGACAAGAACAGGATCAGAACAAGAGACTTCTAGACGTATTCTAATGTTCAAAGGAGCTTATTTGCCCTACCATGACTTGTCAACTCTGATGGAGAAGTGTTAAAATAAGCTACCATTTTGTTTTTCTTTGTCAAAGCAATGTCTAAGAGGCTTACCTTACGATGTGATTTCCAGATCCTCATTGCCATAAGAGCTTGCTCGGTATCAACACTACTATGTAAATGTGAACTTTGAAAGATGAACCTAAGCGGCTTCAGAAGGTGCCACTGCTGCTCCAAGGAATAGTATGTTGGAAGGAAACCAAAATGCTCTTTTCAATATCGGTTCATTCTTATGATATGAAGCACCAGATCGTGAATAAGTTTATGCACTTCAGGTTTTATATTAGCATTAGCTGGAGTTGAACCTGAACAATATCTCAAACTCAAAGAGGATGAATCTGAGTCCGAACTTAGCCCAAGAAGATCAGCTACCTGGTTCATATTCAGTAAACAAGTGCTAAAATAAAATGTTATGAACTTCATAATATAAAATCACATAAGAAAGTGCTAAGATAAAACATCTTGAACTTCATAATATACAATCACACACCATTGCTAAATAATGGACCTATAGTTTTCCACTTTCTTACAAGGTCAAATTCGATAATTGCAGGGTGGTGTCCTATTTTTTCTTTACTATTTGTCTACTTATTTTCTCTCTCTATTTGTTGAGAAGCAGGGTGATGTCTTGAACATAAATTGCATATACAATAAGCTTCCAATTTTAACGGATAGGCTCACATTGCCCATTCCAGTAAAAGCTGCAATTACTTTAAATACTTATGTTAATTTTACTTTCTAAATACCTCAACAAAGCTTCTGCTATTACAATCAAAATTACAAATTCCCCAAGAAGAATGCAAGGATTTTAACTCTATACAATTTGCGCTATTACCATGTTAGAAACCAGAAAACCTTGAGTTTTTTAAGTAATGAAACTCTAACTCAAATTACTGCATTAATTTCATGCCAATGCGAGGATTTAACTCTATATTATTTGCATCGATATCATGTTATTGATGCAGGTCTGAACGACTTACCAAATGTTTTAAAAGTAATTAAACTTTCAAAATCCTTACCAAATCTCATTGTTTCTCCCCAGGGAAGAAAATTTTCTATACGTGTAATAATAATACCTGTTCAAGATAGAAAACCTTTCTCTCAAAGATGGTTTTCTGGTTAGAGCTAGGGATTGCTAGCACTTCCACTCGTTCATTCCTTCCAAGATCCTTGAAGTAATCTCTGTATCTTGCAATATCAGCAGTCGCCGACATCAACACTACCCTGAAAATTTTGAAGATCTCTTAAATCTGAAGTACTCATTATTAATTTCCCCCATAATTCTACTGTGAAAATGAAAAGACAACACAAACAAAAAGGACAAGATAAGTAGAAAGCACAAAATGAACTGCGTAAATATGCCACCTCAAGTCTTTGTTCTTCATCAGAAATTGCTTCACACAGACAAGAACAAGGTCAGACTCGGCAGATCTTTCATGCACTTCATCAAGAATGATAACCTTATAGTTAAGTGCGTTCAATCCCTTGTCTTGCATTTCCTCCAGCAGAACTCCAGCAGTCTTAAAAACAATTTTCGTGCTGTCAAAAAAATTAGACAAGTTCTCAATGCTAAGAAAATTGTGACTTATCATTGCATATAGTAACCACATTCATGCCTCCGAAACTGAGCGAACATGAAATATCTATATTCAATGGAATATGAAATTCTAAATCTTCCAAAGACCAAAAGTGAAAGTACATGAAAAATTAGCACATTGAACCCAAATTACCTTACTGACAAGTTCTTTGAATGACCTATGTGATATCCAACCTCTCCACCAACTTGACACTTGCGTGCTTTGAAACTGTTTTAAGCAACGGCTACAACAGCGAATCTCCTAGGCTGTGTGCACAAAATGGGCTTCAAATTCGCTTCGAGAAGAAACTGCGGAACTTGCGAGCTCTTCCCTACATAGACCCAAAAAAAACCCCAAAAATTATAATTCAACAACATTAAAAACGTAGAAGAGATTACTCCAAATCCAACACACCAGTATTCTTAGACAGATAGAGACAATATTGAACTTTGTTTGAATTCAATTTCATAAACCGTAAATTTGACTCGATTGAATAGATAACATCCCACTGAAAAACTTGCTAAAATTATATACAAATACATATAATATATAGTCATTTTCCTTCCTCGTCGTTTCTTAATCACTGCAAAACAAATCTAAATTTCTCGGTACCATTTTAAGATAAAATTCTGACGCAGAACTTTAGGAACAAAATTTATAAACGAGAAACTCAAATGAAACTTTCGACGCAGTACATACACTTAAATATCAGAAAAACTACGAAGGTGATCAGGAAAAACACAGAATAATTTATCAGTAAACCAAACATCGGGTACAGAACGACACAGACACACAGTCAGATCATACACGACCAACTCTCACAAGCGGAAAAGAGAGAGAAAACAAGAGAGAATGAGCTAACCGCAGCCAGGCTCGCCGACGATGAGAGTGACGCGATTCTCGACAACTTTCTCAATGATTTTCTCTCGGTAAGCCATCACGGGGAGAGACGAGAATCTGGACGACGACGACGGCCCCGGCGCCGGCGCGAACGACGACGAGTACGAAGAACTGAAAGACGAAGTCGGAGACGACGGCGACGCCATTGCCGGAGAATGAAAAAGCCCTCGTTCGGTTCGCTCTCTTCGCTTTTTCTTCTCTGAACCGGAAATGGCAACCTTCCTTGCGAAGGCGAAAATGTAAAATCATATAAATAAAAATGGAAAATATATTATAAATAAAAAAACGAAAATTCTTTCCTCGTCTCCCGCCTCGGACTTGTGTCTTTTTCCGGGGGCAGCTATCGGGTAAGGTCTAGCCTACGTGAGTTGAGTGGAAGTGGGGTTGAATCGTTGACTATTAGTCAACATGGTCGTGATGAAGTCAGAAAGTTTCACGTTTTTTATCGTGATTTGACTTTTTTTCGTGTCTGGCCAATAGGAGTCTGGTATTGTAAATTTTGCCGTTTTGCGAGAAGTAGAAGAGAAAGCGTCCCGTGACCTTCCTTCGCAAGGCAATTTGTGGAAAGTGGAATGCGGTGGGTCCCGTTCTCATCTTGCGGGGCGGGGAATCTTTGTCGTACCGGTGGGGCGTAATCTTTCTTACGTTTTTTCTTTTCTATTTTTTTTTTAGTTAAATTTCCTACGTATTTTATTTTATGTAGTAGTTTTTTTTTTTTATTATTATTCTTGTATTTGATTTTAAGCTTTCGTTTATTAAGTTAATTGAAGATGAAATTTTTTAATTATAATTAGTTGATTTTTAAAAAATTAATTATAATTTTTATTGACTTTTAAAAAAAAGACTAAAACTGATATGACAAAATACAGTTTAGTTGTAGTTAAACTTAAATCCTAAATAAAACATAAATAAAAAGATTGTGTAACAATTTTTGTGGGTTATTTGACTTTTTTATTTATTATTAATTTTTTTTATTGAGATGTGAAATTACCGTTGAGTTATGCTTATAATTGATATGACAACTCGTGTTAGTAAGTTGTATTCGTGTCGTGTTTGACATATCAGTTAATGTATAATCATTTATTCAAACCTAACTCAAAAAATAATCGTGTAACTCAAATCCTACCCATTAATTAAATAGTTAACACATATACAAACCATCTAACTCATTTAATATACGGGTCTCAAACATGTTATGTTAACATATAAACTCATTTACTAAGTGAATAATTAAAGGGTCATTTTGACCCGTTTACAATCATTAAATCAACTTGATTGAAATTGAAATTTTATACTAAATAAATGGGTAAAAAAGGTGTGAATAATGAATAAAATACCTAATTAGCAAATTCAACCGTTTACAACGAAAGTTCTAGGTATTAATATTAGTTCACATTAGCAAAACAATATTAATAGAAAGTCCACAAGTCCAAAATAAGCTCCGAGGAAGGCCAAGCTTGAATGTGAGAAATAGAGAGAACAAGATAATGAGAAAGATGAAACTAAGATAGGGATAAGGCAAGAGATTTTGAAAAACGAAGAGATGTGAGGGTGGTTGATATGGTGTGATCGAGAGAAAGTGTGGGGTTGGCTGGTAAGGAGAAGAAGAAAACTCTAGCAGAGAGGGTGAAGTGAGGCGGTTGTGACATTTGGAGAATAAGAGAAAAATGAAACAATACATCTGCCTTTGTTCCTTTTATATTTGTGCACAATCAAAATTTTGTAAAGATCCAAAACATTATACAAAATATTTATGAAAATTATATTATATAAAAATTAAAGATTGGGAATAAGTTATTAACAGATCGTGTTATATGACTCGTTTATCAGACAGATTATTTGTGGGTGGATGGATTCAACCCATTCTAATTCTCTGTTTATCAGTGTCTGACGAGTTCAATCTATTTTGACCTAAACCCTCTAACTTCGTATAAGTTTCGTGTCATGTTGTCATGTCATGACCCAAATTACCAATCCATTTGCAATCACGTGCAATATTTAGGGTTAATTTCATAAATAACTCTTTAATTATACATCATGCTTTATGCTAGCATATGACATTTGAATTTATATATCACACTACCCTAAACTTTTTTATTATTACACTAACAGTCTTTGTATCAAAATTATGTAAAATAAAAACTATATAGAAATTGATCACGTTATGATCGCTTAAGCTTTATTTAAAGATAAAGTAATATCAAACATATTTTGGAAGAAAATTATATTTGAAAATTATGTTGGCCAATGACTTTTGGTTTTATATATCACACTCCCCTAAACTTTTATATTGTTATTCCAAAGATTCATCTGTCAATACTCTGCAAAAAAAAAAAATTAATACTGAAATTGAATACATTCTAATCACATGAGCTTTATTTATAGGTAAAGTCATATCAAATATATTTTGAAAAAAAAAAATACTTGAATCAAATATATTTTATAAGCAAACTGTGCTTTTATCAAAGATATATAACGCAAACTTTATGTCACAAAGCTATTTTGGTGGTACAACTTTTTTTTGTAAAAATATTTATGACAATTTTAACCTCAATTAAAGCTCACGTGATTTGAATACGTTTAATTTATATTCAGTTTTTGACGAAATATCAATATAGGGACCGTTTCGTAACAATACAAAAGTTCGAGATAATGTGACCAGTTTTAGACTAAGAATATAATTTAGGGGTCATTTATGACAATTACCTAAATAGTTATCTCACTATCCTTATTTTTTAGGTTATATGCAAGAATGTCATAAATTTAACACCTATTTATAGTTATTCCCGCCATGACATTAAAATTGATAATTTACTATATGTTTTACGGTTAGTTTTGCCATTTCATAATATTAAAATTATCAACTTTAATAGTAAAGTGAGCAAAATTATAAGGGGTATTCAAAATATGGCTCTCCACCTAATTTTCTCTTATTTATTTGTTTGTTCGTTTGCTTTTCTTTTTTTTTTGTACGTGGCATAGTGGACAGCACACCCAAAAAGGCTCCTCTTTTGGGCTTAGCCAAATCTACCCAGACCACAAACCCAGTACTCAAATGGGCCTTGAGAAAATCAAATAGAGCCCAAGCCCAAGCCAAGCCTAAACTCTTTCACCTCGTACTCACTACTCACAATTACAAAGCAACAAAACGACAACGATGGCTTTTGGTAAATTCAGCGCAGCGCAAGCAAGAATCAGCAACTCTCCAGCCTAGGGAGCGAGGGCTCGAATTGAGGAGCAGCTGTTGGTCTCATCGATCGTCGTCCCGAGAAATAGAGAGAGAAAGACGAGAGAGAGAGAGAGAGAGAGAGAGATGGCGTCTGGGTGGGGAATCACGGGGAACAAAGGGCGGTGCTACGACTTCTGGGTTGATTCAGCGAATGCATGTCCGCTGCCGCGAGCCCAAGGACTGCTCTCTCCTCCGTGAAGACTACCTCGAGTGCCTCCACCACTCTAAAGAGGTTTTCTCTTCTCTTCACTTCACTTCTTCTTCCCCTTTAATTCACAAGCCCTCGACAAATTTTGATTTTGACTTTCATTTCTTTTTGTATCGATTCGGTGTTGCAAACCCTAGCTTACGAAGATCGATTTAATGGCAATGTGATTTTTATTTGTAGTTGAATAATATTCCTCTTTTTATTTTTATTTTTTCAATTTTGGTTGCTACTGTTGCAGTTCTTGTTTGGGCATTGGTGGTCGTGTTAGTTATGAGCTTGTTTGGTAGGAGGAAAATGGGCGAGGAGTTTAGTGGAAAGATTGTGGCGGATTCATAGTTGTTTGGTAAGAGAGAAAAGAGGAGGGATTGGATTGAGTGAAGGATCAAATCCTTGAAAGAACTCGGATTTTAGAAGTGGGAAAATATGCATAACAACTCAATAAGACCTAAGTTCCATAGCTTTCTTTCTTTCTTATTTTCTTTCCCTTAAACCAGACACAGTCTAAGAGAAAATGTAGTTCTGGCTTTTAGAAATTTTAGATTATATTAGCATCCACAACAATTCCTGAAAAGTTTAATCAAATTAGAAGCTAAGCATCTGATCTGTTAACTTCACAAACAACTAAAAATTGTGCCTTTGACCACTTTTTACTTGTTATCTTCTTTGATCGTCTATGGATTGCAGAGCGAATTGGTTTTGTTTGTAGTTTTGGATTGGCTTTAACGTTCTAGTATGGGCAAAAATTCTATTGAGAAGAAACAGGAATCCCGGTTTTTATGTGTGTAGGAACGGGTATATATTTCTTTACATCACCGTCTATTATGCTTGATAAATGAAATAGATGGGACTGATTATAGATAAATCAGATTCTCCGCCTTCATATTGGTTAAGACTTTGGGCTTCTTGCTCTTTGACAATGGCTTAAACTTGTTTCGGTCTCTTCACCCGTGAATTAGCAGTATTCTGAGAGTAGTGTGGTTTCTAAGAGAATGTTGCATCTTTACCCTTTCTTAACTATTTCTTGCTCTTTGACAGTTAGCTTAAACTTGTTTCGGGAATCTTCACCCATGAATTAGCATTATTCAGAGGGTAGTGTTGCTTCTAAGAGGATGTTGAATTTTAACCGTTTCTTAACTACTTCTTATGCTGAGAAAGTAAAAACGTCACAAGGCTTCTTCTAGCCAGTTTGGGGCTAAAGTTCACCTTCTTTAGTCCTGTTGGGAAAGACTTAGGGAATAATCTTGACTCAAGTTGCAAGATCACTGTGCACCATGGGCAAGTTTTCAAGAAACAGTAGGAACATACAAGACATCTCAATTACTTTTGTGCACACAGTGTGGCCAATTGAAGTATCATGGCTGTTTGTATTTCTTATTGGTTTAAATCAACTTATCATTCTTGAGGAAAGATTTGCTGCTTATTCAGCTAATGATGAATCAACTCTTAAAACACTGAATTAATTTTCTTTGTTATGTTGTTGTATCATTTCCTTGCTCTTGTCGTTGATGGAAGCTTTATATGGGTTTCTTTAAGGAGGATATTGCGATCAGCAAATCTAATTGAAAAGTGCTATTTTGATGTCACCCTAGCATTTAATCAGCTGTTGCTAGTCACTCAGGGGAGAATTTTATGTGTGGTTGTTTTCATTTCATACTTTTTGACATGGACCGTATTACGGTTTGCTTCGAAGAATTAGTAGTCTTTCTCTTCGGTATATGCGAAACAAGCTTGTGGATATGCATTATGCTGAAATCTTCATCTTTGTTTTTATTGTTGACGTGCTTCATTTTCTGATCTACTGTACTACAATGTGATGCATGATGTGGAAAATTTGCTTTTACTAAGTTACTAGGTTTTCTTTTTATATAGAACAATAGCATTATTGGCATTCAGTATAAGAAGCCATAATGAAGTTCTGAACAATTGGTGTTTTCATTCTTGAAGAAAGATTTACTTATTCAGCTAATCATGAATCAACTCTCAAACACTGAATGGTTTTCTTTGTTATTTTTGTTCATTTCCTTACTCTTTTCGATGATGGAAGCTTAAATGGGTTTCTCTAAGGAGGATATTGCGATCGGCAAATCTAGTTGAACAGTGTTTATTTCAATGTCACCTTAGCATGTAATCAGATGTTGCTGGTTAGTCAGGAGAGAATTTTATGTGTGGTTGTTTTATTTCATGCTTTTTGACATGAACCATGGTATCACGGTTTGCTTTGAACTATTAGTAGTCTCTCTCTTCGGTGTATGCGAAATAAGCTTGTGGATATGCAATATGCTGAAATCTTCATCTTTGTTTTTTTTGCTGACGTGCTTCATCTCCTTTTTCTACAATGATTCCTTACATGTTTTCTCCTGATGTGTGTCACAGTTCCAACGAAGAAACCGATTTACAAGGAGGAGCAGCGGAAAATAAGAGCAGCTGCAAGGAAGACCACTGAGGGTGGAGATGCTGACCATCATGCGTAGCAGTCGGTGATAGTTTATGTTTTGAACACCAAATAATGCTGAAGCGTGCCATATTGTATTTTTTTTTCCTTCCCCGGACTAGATTCTAACTTCATGCTGTGGTTCTGTTTTGTTTTTGCTGGAATTGGTGGTAGGCTACCCTGGTCCTGCAATAAAAAAAAAAAAAAAAAAAAAAAACAAGATCAATTTTTCTTTGCTTGCAATTGCTACATGCCTGCAGGGGTGGGAATTACCCGCTTGATGAAATCCTTTTTGAACTATTGTTTTACAATCTTGTTGGTGGAGTCCGGTGTGCATTTTGCAATGCCCTCTAATTAGTTTTCTATCTTCTTTGTTTCCATCAAAATCCTTTTTGTCTTAAATGTACTTTCCATATATATTTTATTCGACCAAAATACATCTTTTGAAATGTTATTTAGTTCATCTGTCCTTATTAAAAAGAATCTTATATTTAAAATGTATCTTTGTATAATATTGTTTTGTGATGCATCCTTAATAAAGAGCGTAATCACAATTAACGTTTTGGTTACAACGTACTTTTTGATTGTAACGTGTGTCTTGGTCATCGTTTTTTCTTTAATCCTATATTTTTTTTAAATGTCTTATTGATATGAACTTCCTATTTACCTTATTAAATAATTACTTAGAAAAGTATCCCTGCCTTGAGAAAAAAAATTGTCAAATAATTTTTCAACAAGACATTTAAAATATTATAATATCAAAAGTAATCCTTATATTTTCCTTATTTTCTCACGAAATAATTTCTCTTAATCGTATGTTTCGTAGTTATTTGTTCTCTAAATTGCTAATGTTAAAATCATATTTCTCAATAAATCTCTATGTTAAATATATTTTTTACCTTTTTTGATGAATATTAATTTTTTTTTCCTTGTAGTTCCCTAAATGATACTATGTGAAAAGTGAACCTCATAGATACTTTAATCTTAATTGTCCACTAAAAGGTTTAGAGACGAAATGACAAATTACTCAAAATTCGGGACTATTAATGCTAATAACCCTAAAAAAGAAAAAATAAAAAAGACATGTGTTGTTTTCCTATATCTACCCAATAAATATTTTTAAATACATATCCAACAACAATTTCTCATTTCTTATACTCAAACCAA